>OZ002740.1:323607075-323734001 GCA_963924295.1 Dioctria rufipes | reverse complement strand
CGGTCCGAGAGAACGGAGAAACAGAGCCAGCGCTAGATAAAATGTCAGCCTTTTCATCCCCATGTCCTTCTCCTTGATTTGCATGTCAAGGGGGCTAACTTCGTTGCCATCGATATGGGCGAAGGACTTCAGCCTGTCAGACAGTGGTGTATCTACCAAGTAAGTACTCCATTAAAACATCAGGCTCAGAAAAGTAAACACCCGCCCCAGCTACTTCATTAGTGAGAGAGCCGTCGGTGAAAATTTTTTATAGCGGACCGGTGAAAGCTCGATAACGCACTTCATTTAGCCCACGATTCCCTTCCATGAAAGCTCACAGAGAAGCGACGCCCAAACCGTATCTCATATACCATCGCATCCCGTGGCATACTGGCCAGAACGGTTTTCCAAGTCCAGCCCTTATTTCAGAAATCAATGAGAAGAGCCGTCCAGCCGTCCCTCCAACATCTCCATGAGCGCAACCTGCACACAGCCCTTTCGGCATCTGCCTAAATGACTAGATCTAGGGTTGGCAGATTGAGTAGGGCCTCCAGAGCAGCAGTAGCCGTAGATCGCATGAGCCCGTAATACCCAATCAAGCGAGGCCTTTGCAGGCATGCTAGCTTACGAATCGCAGTCTTCATAAGCGTCCTCGGCCACCATGCACAGAGGCATATATATGCATGGTCTAACGTTCGAGGTGTACATCCAATGCACGACGCTCGGCCCTCATGGCCCGACCGAATCATAGTTGGGAAACTGCTATGCTCAAGCTAACATCAGATATACACGGACCGCTAGATAAGATGAGCTTACCCGTCCTTGCTTTGCTCGATTACAGCAAGGCATTCGATTCTATAAATCATTGCAAGCTTCTGAGGAAAACTTTCAGATGAATTTTTATTTTCTTCGTCCGTAGTAAAACTCGTCGAGATTTTTTTTTAAGTTAACGGCAGTCAGTTTGTTAGGGGTGAATGAGGTGTACTACGGTGGAACGTCTCTATTATCTGGAGTTCCTCAAGGAACGATTCTAGGCCCTTTGCTATTTTTGCTCTACTTGAACGACCATTATTGATGTAATATCAGATGTTTCCATTGATCATGTACACTGAGACGATGTACGAATGTATCTAAATGGACCAATTGGCTTGATGGAGGATTGCGTATGCCGATTCAATGATGACCTGCAGCGTGTATACAATTGGTCACTGCTAAATAACCTGGAGTTGAATCCCATTAAGTCAAATTTGCTTAACGATTTATTGAAATGGAATTCATCATAATACTGTCCCAGCAATTTCTATCAACAGGACCGTACTATCATATCTTGACTCAGCTAAAGCCCTTGGATTTGAACTTAGCTCCCAGTCATACAAGAACTACAATAGGTAAAATATACGTATATCTGCGGCAGCTATGTTTAAGCTTTAATTTTATTCTCTCTTCATATGCGGATGAAGCTAGTCAAGTCTTTAGTGGTCCCCCCTCTTCACATATGGTAGTATGGCGTTCTCAGATCTTGACTCAGTCTGTCAAGGAGGGCTCTTGGTGGCATATAACGACGTACGACCCTTTGTATTTAAATTTCCGCCGCAGCCATATATCTTCTTTCTCAACATGCTTGTTTTGATGCTCTCATCGCGCAGATTCAAATTTCCTTCACAGATTAATATATACCAATAGCCCGCGTACTTATTTAAAAAATTTAGCTTCTTGCAATCGGCTAGATATAGGGAATATCCAAATCCCTCGTTGTAGTTCTCATTATGTCCAGCACTTCTTACTTTGTCCAATATGCTCGTAAATGGAATCTGTTAGCACATGATATTTAGTGCACGAGAAGCAGTAGAACTTTGTAAAAACTTATAAACCCATTAACCCTTGTTTAAATCGGATTGTGGTCGTATCTTTGAATGTTGCTCCACTAAATCTAAGTTTATCTAATCTTCGCTTTTACTGAAGTATCGTGGTTAGGCAGTATCACCCACGATATTTGAAGGTATACAACGTTATTCCTCTTTATGAGCTGATAAAAAAAATTGTATGAACACTGGTAACGATTAGAGATTTGACGAAACCAGCCAAAAATCAGTTTTCACAAAGTAAAATTCAGAAAAATCCTTTTTTTGTGTTAACTATTTTCACTACCAGCTCATATAATTGTTATCAATAATAATGAGAAAGAAATTGATATACTTTAAGATACTTTAAATTCCGATCAGCCTGCATATCGTTCCTTGAACTGCAAAAACACATTCTTAATACAACAATCACCCTTATTATAATTATGATTTTACAGCTGATTGGAGGTTTCCCGGCTGATTTTGTCTTTGATCCGGTCTATGATGTAAATTAAAGGACCCTATACCCACACAAGAAGCCAATAATGTTGACTACAAAGTACCATGCCAAAATTGCACTACAGCATATATAGAACAAATATCAAAAAAACTTAAAACCACACTATCATAAATAAAACATACATAGCCAAGAAAACACCACGATCAGCATTAGCCTCTCACACCAATACAAACTGGACACGCATTTCACATTTGATAGTACGACTATCATAAACATAGAGAAAAACAAAGCAAAACGTGAGTTCAAAGTAGCATGCCACATCTATCTAAATAATTTAAGACAAGACACAGATTTAATAAATGAAGATTAGCAACACGTACTTATGAAACTGAAACTTGACATCACAACATGACAAAGAGCTTCGCACACCATTCATCTGTGGTCCTCTAAAGAGAACAGTAGTCTAAATTTTACTTATTTATTTGTTTAAATTATTTGTTTATTTATGTGTTCAGCTAAACGTTTTTTTCTATATTTTTTATTGTGTATTTTTATTAAATATTTTTCAATATTATTCTTTTTAAAAAAAATTTTCATCATATCGAGAACAAAGGTGAGAGCAGCACAAATATTTTAATTATACTTCTTGTATTTCAATGTAGCTAACTCCTGAAGAAGGGTATTAATCATGTCCCGAAACGTCGAGTATATAATAAAAAAAAACGTAAAATAAAGATCAGGAGTTTTCCTTAAGAAATTAACCCAAACTTTACTTATTATTAGTTTTCGACTAACGCAAGTGACAAGCTTCACAGTCACTCTCATTTGACTTCACTTGTTGTATTGTCGTTGTCGAACGGTGTAACATGACATTTTTCTTCCAAGGCCTTATTATGGTAGTCACTTAAAGTTACAGATAGCGTCAGGGTATGAATTACATTTGTAGACAAAAGTAAGGTTTTGTTCTTATTTCGTTATTTTCGAAAGTGTTTAAAAAGAAAAAAGAATATAAACGCGAGTGTATTCTGCGTATTTCAGCCCTTTCATGACTTAAAAATTGTTAGTTTTTGTTGTTGTAATTAACACTAAAAATTAAAAAAAAACTTAAATTTTAATTTATAAGACAACTAGTTTTCATGAACAACTTAAAAAGTCACCATAAAATTTATCTTTTTCTGCTTGCACTTTTTTTCTTCCTTACGCACATCTACACCCTTATTATTGTTGTCAGTTTAAGTGGAGAAAATGGCGCTACTTACACAAAAAATGGTATTATGATTGCCGTTTAAAGTGACATTTGTCGAAAAACATACGACTTTGGACGTATTACTGTTGTCGTATTAAGTAGACAGATGTCGATGTAAGTGATAATTAAGTGACAATTTCAATCATTTGATTTTTGTAAGTGACAGATGTGTACGTAATACGACAACAGTAATTACGTCCAAAGTCGTATGTTTTCGACAAATATCACTTTAAACGACAATCATTATTACCATTATTTGTGTAGTAACGCCATTTTTTTACTTTAAGTGACAACGATAATAAGGAGCGAGTATTTAATTTTATTTGTTTTTTATTTAAGAAAGGAGACTGTTGTTTAGGGTGTATCGGTGTGGCGACGCGTTTGTGTTCGTCAACATTTCCTTTCTGAACGTTTGACGAGCCACTTTTGAATCACATAATTTATTTCGTTAAGTTCTCAGCTAGCAATACTTTGTTGGGTTTGGAAAGCCTTAGCTAGGTAGGGCGACGATTGACAATAGAATTAATTTAGTGGATAAGAAAATGCATTCATATCAGAGTTGTTGTTCAGAGAAGTTACTTTTAGTCGCTACAAAAGATTATAACGTTCTTAAATTAATTCTCAACGAAGGAAACTTTAATAAAGGACGGATACGAATCTCTAACGCCAGTGGTTTTAATTGGACTGGATTTCGCTGTAAGGCTAAATGTTTATGCCCATTCCCGTGGCATCAACGCTATTATCTTTCTTTCCTTTCAGAACGGCCCATCCAGAGTGTAGTTTTAAGAACACTGAAGTAATCGATGTTGCAAGTGTTACTTTTGATTGTGAAGAAGGCCACCTCGACTGGTTGCTGGTAACTCAAGAAGTTTATAGTTCAAAACCCATAAACTCGCGCCTCTCAGCTGTATAGCACGGTTGAGACAACCTACCCACCGATAGAATTTGACGGCCCAGCTTGGCTAGGTGCTCCAACTGCCCTCATCAGCTACACCTAGACTAGATATTAGCTGAGGAGACATATTGGTTGCCGACGAAATATATCATAATAGAATAACAAGGCTAACTTCACACACCAGTAACGACAGAAGTGGTCTATCAAGGTTTGACCAGTTTGACATAGGGGCAACTGGTCATTTGTATTCTCTTCAAACGCTATTATTGACTTTGCAGAAGGCTGATTTAAATCGACATTATCGACATTATATTACATTATCCTGTGGTTGTACTGAGAACTGTGTTGTTGCTCTCATCCAAGGGTATACGACTTCCGCAAGATTTCCAGGGTAGTCAAACCGAACTACTGTTCTACGCCAAATACTACCGGTGTTTACAGGCATCCTGTAGAGAGATCTCCTGGTTTCAACTCACCCGTAGTTTCACTTACTTATATCTGATCAAGATAACTAGTGGAGCCGGAGGTCGTGATACGACTTAAGGAATACCACTAAATCGGTGTAGACTGTATAGTGTAGGTCAGGTAAAAATCCCTAAAGAATCCTTAAAGTTAGTGAACTACATTTTATATCTATTTTGTTGTTTGAGCCATTTTGTATTGTGATAAATTATTTAATAAAATTTTCTCAATTTTCGACTGTGTTTCGATCGGTGGTTCCTATCGAGTAGACGTGTATTGAATTCAGTCCCGCTTGGTTCAAGGTTTTGTGTTCTTTATTTACGGCGTTTTTTATTCTGTTTTTTGAGGTGGACACTGTCGATAAATCTCAAGTACATTTTTTTCATATTTATTACATGTATACATATACGATTCACTTAAAATCCGGTAGCCTACTGTGTCATGAAATCTTAAGTTCTTATCTTCTTTGTGACTTATTATTTACAAAAATTTGTTCTGTTGTTTATATTTATTACGGAAGCCGAAACTGGCATCTATCGAGAATGCGTACTAAAGGTTTCGGCAATACGGAGGCGAGCACATCGTCATCGATGGCTGGAGTGGCTACACGCAGTAAGTCCCTACTGCATTGTTTAGTGCTTCAATCTCCCCCCCCCCCACCCGGAGTTAAACAATACGACTGGATCAAGTGCAGACGACAATCTTGTCTGCAAATTCAATAGTTTGCTGCAGTTATTTGAATCCCAATTGCAATTGTCAATTGCCGACGTCCAGAATCGCCTGCTATGCAAAATTGATGATGTTGTGGGCGGCCTGACTGTTCGTTTGAAGGCCCAAGAGAATAGATTATCTGAGTTGGAGGTAAATTATAAAAAACTCATTACTGATAATGACGAATTACGACGTACCAGCCGACTAAGCGAGGCAGACATCAGGGGCATTCCTGAGATGCCTAACGAAAGTCCGATTAATTTGTTGAAGGAATTGTCATGCATACTGCATCAATTAAATTTCATCTTACTCTGTGACCTTTCGTTTGAAGAAAAACAACCATAACAAATCCATCACAGTTGACCGTCCATTAATTGTACGCTTCTCTTGCGTGAACGAAAAGAATTCATTTTTCTCTGCTTTGCGGACATATACGCAGATTAAACTACGGGACTCAATGGATTCTCCTCCGATAATTTTGTTTACGCGAATGACAGTCATTTCTCATAATCACCAGCTGCTTCGTGAGGCCCACAAATTGTTTAAATTAAAGAAGCTATCATCTGTCTACACGGTAAATGGCCTCGTATATGTTAAAAAAGATTGAAATGAGACATCCATTAAAATCTTAAACGCAGATCAGCTGACCGCCCTTGTTTCAACAACCAATTGAATTAAATGTGGATGCGGATTACCCACATTAAACCTACTGATGAAATAATATCCATGCTCGCTATACTTTTTTGTTTTTTTTATTTTTAAGTCATCGCTATAAGTTAGTTCTTGTTGCCTACTCTTTTCTTTCCTCATTATTTGTTTTAAATTTTTGAAATATGTTGCCTTTGCAGATGCTGATCTTTTGATTGTATTGTTTATTTTTCATGTTTTATACTGTTGCTGCATCGATAGTGGCCGTGACTGTGAAGCTGGTGGTCGACTCTTGTGCGTAATACTGCTCGATTATGGTTGATAATTCCTTTAGCGAAAACGGGGTAAGAACCTTGGTTAATATACTGAACGGAAACATGGTGGGTCTCAACGACTGTTAGTTGAATGTTAGGAGTATCAGGTCGATGATAGATGAGGTGAGAGATGTTTTCGGGGACGGACCTGCATGCGATTCTCATCAGTGAGTCTTGGCTTACTCCAAGCATTCCTTCAGCTCTTGTCTAGTTACCTGGTTTTAAACCCTTACGTAGTGACAAGAAGGGAAGGGTCGGGGGCGGCACTGCAATTTATATTCGGGAATGTTTAAATCTAAGATATTTTGCCACTCCCCCAATAGTGCACTACAATTCATCTGCGTTGATAGATACTGGGCTCGATAAATGCGCTCTTTGCTCTGTCTACTGCCCGCCAAGATTACTTGATCCCGAGAGTGTAGGCTTTTTCGATGATTTTCTGTCTGCTTTATCGAATATATACTGTCACATTATTGTTGCTGGCGACTTCAATGTCAATATCCTTCGTAATGATAATCCCTTGGATGCATTTCTATCTTTCATGCAATCTTTATATCTCAGAGTAGGTAATTCTTCCCCTACATATTTCAGTACTGAATCCTCTTCTCAGTTGGATCTCCTACTCACCACCGACCCCTCCCGTATAATAAGTCATTCGCAACTTTCCCCTCCTGCCAACCTTGACCACGATATCTTATTCCTTAAATATAATGTACCCATTCTAGATAAATCAACTCCCTCTCCCCTCGTAAAATTACGTAACTTCAAATCTATTAATACTACTTGTTTATTCAAGGAATGTAGAAATATTGACTGGAACTTAGTATTGGGGCGAAATGCTGCTTCTCTATCACACTCTCTTGATTTAAAGGTACATGCTTTCAATGAAGTGCTCTCATACATGGTTAATAAATATGCCCCCTTTCAGTCTAAAAACATAGAAATGTAAACTTGCCCCTGGCTCTCCGGAGATAAAGAAATTAATCTCTGAGCGTGACTTCCTATACCGTCAGTATAAAAGGTTTAAATCTCCGACTACTCTATCTACATTTAAAAAATTGCGAAATCTTGTAAATATAAAAGTGAGAGATGCAAGGTCCTTATATTATTCGCCCAAGTTAGGTTGTGATGTCCCACCTAGGAAGCTTTGGAGAGTCTTGCGTGGCTTAGAAATCAGTGGTAGAGATGCCTCTGCATATGATCTAGATGCTGATGAGCTCAACGTTTTTTTTACCTGTACAAATGGAAACTAAATCAATGCTGGTTCTTCATCAGCCTTTCCGGATACGAATGTTGCTCACTCTGGATCAGAATTCTGTTTTCGTTGTGTTGATGAGACTGAGGCCACCTCTGGTGTCATATCTACTCAATCCGAAGCTATTGGACCTGATGGTATCCCTCCGCGTTTTGTGAAGCTTGTCTTACCCTTCATTATTGGCATTATTACCAAAATATTCAATAGCTGCTTAACGTTCGGTGAATTTTCCTCACTTTGGAAGGAAGCGCTAGTAGTTCAAATTATTAAAAACCCTTCTCCAAAGGACGTCAAGAACTTTAAGCCAATAAGCCTATTACGCTTTCTTGCGAAGACTCTAGAAAAACTAATGGCAAATCAAATATCTGGACACTTAGATCATATAAATTCCTTGTTCCGTTGGCAGTCAGGCTTTCGCCCTGGACAGAGTTGTGAGACAGCTCTGTAATGCTAGTACTGTAATCGTCTTGTTGATGGATGCTTCTATACTTCTATACGTGAAGGCGTCAGAGACTGCCCTATCTTCAGGCGAGATTGCTCAGCCGATGGAATTATGTGAAGTGTAGGCGAGAATGCTCAGCCGATATTATGTGGCGTGCAGGCGAGAATGCTCAGCCGATGGAATTATGTGAAGTGCAGGCGAGAATGCTCAGCCGATATTAGCACACTGTATGGCGTCAAAGACTGCCGAAGTTACGAGAGCAATTGATAGTAAAACACCTTTTTCCGTCTTCAAACGTTCTGAATTTCTTTATGTTAATCAACTTATTTATATGATAATTTGCTATCCCTACCTAACGTATAAATCTACTAAATAATCAATTTATTGCAATACATTGCAATATAGATTATTGACCTGGAGTAGCGCAATCAAAAATTCGCAAATCCATCCAAGAATTTGTCGCAATGCACATTCCAAGCTTTTCAAGCATTCGGGTTCATTGAGGTCAGTGTAATACATGAATGGTGTGAAATGTCGTGTCAGCAAACTGGCGTGTGCTGCACTGGAGTGCATTGCCTTTGCAAGTTCACGAAGTTCACATTGTTCAATTTATGAACGAAAATATGTTTGAATGAAATTATTGAACTTGAATGCTTGCTTATGCTAGTTTTTCTTTTTTTTGTGTATGTGCATCTATGAAATGTTTGATGCGCTACAGCTCTTCTAAAAATCACGACCGACATTAGAAAGGCTTTGGACGATGATCGCATTGTGCTCTTTGTCCTTCTCGACTTCACGAAAGCCTTCAATATTATTGATCATATGATGCTTCTGTGCTTTTGACTCTCCTGCGCTGAAGTTAATTAGTAGCTTTCCAGAGAATCGCTCGCAGCTAGTCGGAGTCAATGAAGTTACTTCCACAAGGCTTCGTGACTGCCGGTGTACCACAAGGATCAATACTAGGACATCTTGTTTTTAGTTTATTTATTAATGATTTGCCTATTGTCATCAAAAGTAGCTCCGCCCATTTGTACGCTGATGATGCGCAAATATACTTTGATCGTCCCATTGGTTTCTTAGAGGACTGTGTTAGCAGAATCAACGAAGATCTTCATTACATCTTAGGTTGGTCAATTGCAAATAATCTGATACTGAACTCCCAAAAGTCTCAGCACTAGCGGCAAGTAGAGAAAGTTGTGACCCATTCTATTTTTGCACGACAGAACTCAATCTCTCAACCATACCATATGTACAGAAAGTGAAAAACGTAGGCATTATACTTAATTCTCAAATTGGTTCTTGTGAGTTGTGACCATATTAAAATGATCCTGAAAAAGGTTTATGGAGTGCTTCGTCGACTTTGGCTGTATGCTGACCTGCTTCCCACGAACCTGCGCATAAGACTGGTCAGAATCCAGGTATTCCTGCATCTAATGCATGGTTCAATCATCTTCCAAAACTCGATTCACGCTGTAAGCATAAGCTTGATGTAGCCTACAACGATTCCATTATGTTCGCGTTCTGAATTACTCTTTGGAAACGCATTGCAACGCAAGGCATGACTTTTCCGCCTTCCATCCAGACAGTTCGGCCTCTAGGTTTAAACGGGTACTCTGGCTATTTACTTTTATTTGCTACCGAATTTACATATTTAGTTGTCCTTGTTTTTTTTATTTTGGTTTGCTGTACTATTTCTATTTCTTTTCTCTTTTGTTTTCCAACTCTTGTTTGTTATTTTCTCTCATTTCAATTTTTTATGTGTAGTTATAGAATAATAAATTTTTCTTTTTACCACTACATATATATCGATAGAAACTATCATCGCTTTGATTGACTTTAAACTTAGTGTAATTTATTAGTACTAATAAAAGGCTTTTGTCTTATTGTACTAATGATGAATAAATGCTTATTTACTTACTTACACTCAGAGAACGATTCAGTCGCGCCAGCGGAATGAAATGCGGAACGGAATTAAGGTCGACGCACACTAACCGGCACAGCACGAACCGGCACAGACAGGCATCGACCGGCAATTAAGACAGGTATCGCGAATAAACTATAGAAAAATGATCCCGTGTTGACTTCGCGACTAGGCTATGAACTGACAAATGCCGGTCTATTTTCTAGCCACCGATAGCGACTGGCAATGAAGTTTCCGTTACGTGCCAGTATCTGCCGGTGCCGGTTGATGTGAATTAGCCAACTTGGTTTGATATAAAAATATTTTGCCTGTCTGTACGGTGCTGGTAAGTGTGCATCGACCTTTATGCAGTTCTTGTAACGACTGGAATGCCAACTATTCAACTTTAAACGACGACGAATTAATACTTGTCAAGGCCAAGCACAAATGCAAGGTGGAACAATGTTTTTTTTGTTAAAACTTAATTAAAAATAAAAGCGGTGGAAAGAATTCAAAATGTTAAATAAATAACTTTTCTGTAGTTTTGAACTTTCCAACTTTTCACAAAAATTTTTCGCAATCTCTAAAGTCTCAATGGACTATGATAATCATACTTTACGAATATTCAAATAACCAAAATATTATGGGATTCCCATTCCAAAATAACTTTACGTTTTGATACCAAACAAGTAGGAAAAATTTGTTTACCATCCAATTAGAATATAATATAAAAAATTTATAATCAATGCAATATGCTTTCCACATGACACACGTTGCATCCTTAAACCATGGTATAAAGATTAAGGATGTCCTGCTCAAAGCTATCGGCGACTTGGTTAAAAGTTTTCATTTCTTCACCTTGCCAAAGAAATAACAAAAAAAAAATCGAGAAAAGTTTAAAAATGGTTGTGGAAAGGCTGAGCTCGTTGTCCGTATTTTACATTCACTGGGACATACATAGATCCTCAGTAAGAAATATACATGTATCACGTGGAATTCATGTAAAGGAAATATATACTCTACGTTGAAAATAGGTGGAATTTTCTATACCGAAGTCTGTATAAGTTGAGGTGGAATAATTATGTAAAATTCACGTGCAATAGTTACTTGTATTTCAGGTGGAATAAATTAACATGCAGACTTTATGTAGAAAGAACAGCGTTGATTTCAAAAGACGAAATCCTTTATATCACATAAATTGAACTTATAGTATCCTTCATTATTAGCTCTTGTCACAAATAAACAAAAATAAAACTAACAGCGTCACTTGTTTTCTGTTGTTCTCATATGAATGCAATCACATTCAGAAAGCACGGTTTATTTGACATAAAAACTAATATATCCATTTTCACATGCAATGCATAAACACAAACCTCTTCACCTGGAGATTTAATCTATCATTTTACACAGGCATAATATTTATCCGACATTTACAGGAAACATAAGCTTGTTCTAGAATTCCTATATACTGGAGAGAACAAATTGTTCTATCGATTGAAGTGAACAATTTGTATTGTTTGCTTCAATTATAAATCTTCTATGAATATGTTTGAGGAGTTCTTTTGTGTATCTTTTGTTCTGACTTGTTCTGCGGACACAAAACAACACAGCTACATTTTCTGTTCGGGAATTATTTCGAATAGATGACAATTGAACCAGTGAGAATCATGGTATCGTACACGGAAAAAAGAGAACTGTAAACTTATACAATGACGCCGGTAATCGCTAACACTTCTCTAGTTAAATATTAACTAACCATAACTTGACGTGTTATCTACATATCTCCTAGGTTTTAAAAAAAACATATCCCTTGTTAGTGAGACAACTCAAGAACCATAAAAATTTATTTATTTGTCATATCTACAAAAGTGATTAATTATTATTTTGTTAGTATAACATTTTCTAAGTAAATATGACATAGAAATAAAAATTTGTATATGATACACCTTCATTGTCACATTTTCGAAAGGGATATTTATTATTTTATTTATTTTATTACATTCAACGGCAAAAAATTTGCTTTCAATCTCTTTTCTTTGCTTTTTTCGGGTCTTACGAACTTCGATGTGAATAGAATTTTACACTCAGTACCATTACTCAATACGGTTGCAAGGTATGCTGAAATAAAATTTACTAAAATGCTACAGTAAAATAGACAGCACACATTTTCATATTAAAAAAAAAATATTCTTTAATTGAACAAATGTATAATAAAACATTAATATTAACTTTGCACATAATGTACGTAATACGGACATGAGTTTCATAGAAAGATTTATTAAAAGTTGCATATATAGATATTTTTTAATCATCGTAATCTTTCTTACTAAATTATACGTAGCTAAAAATTTAATGAGTTAATTTTTTCATTTCCCACAATTTGAGAAGTTCAACGTTGAATTTTCTCCTATAATTGTTTCCATTTTGGTACTACTTATTTTTGCACGACAATTACATTTACATCATATGTATTATTTAGCACGGCTTATTATATATTATCGAACTTCCTTACATTTATTATATTTTTGTTATAGGACTTACGTTGTACGACAGAATTACTTTAAACGATGATGACGATTTATTTCACAACTGCACTTCTAACTGTCTGATACTAAATTGAAGCCTACAACCACAGAACCATTTAACCAAATAAGCAAAATAATAAAAACAAACTGTGTTAACATAGAAATCACTATTATCACTACTTCTATTAAATTAGTGCTTCTTTAATCGAATTATAATCAATTTGTAGATTCCACAACAACACACACAAGGAAATATTGTAAAAATGAAACAATTTGGAAGTTGCATTTACAAAACATTTTGAACTGAACATTTTCGATGTTTTTTATGTTCAATTACATTTCCTGTAAATTTCAAAGAAAAAATTCAGGACTTCCTTATATCAGGTAGAGGCACGGTACAGAGAATACAAGGTATTCTCATTAAATTTGCTGTGACGTAATTGCGTCCACTAATCGTTGATTTTATATTTGAGCGAGACATTGCTGGCTAACTTATTCAAATAGACAACACTGAAGGTTATGTTTGTTTACTGGTGTGAAATTAAGATAAGAAAACGAATTCGGACAGGTTAGTTTCGTCGTCGTCTTATTCCTATAATAACTGAACTTGTTGTGTAACGTCTCTGGTTGTCGATATCGAGCACGAAAACTTAGATTCCGACAAGCCCTCAACGTACTTTAACATTTAAATTTTTTTATTTATTAATAAAAAATTACATTCTAATATAAATTCAGTTATATTTATTTTTCTGTATAAAAATGATGAGTGATATATAGTAGGTGTGTCATTTTTAACATAATCTCAACTGGAATCTTAATTATTATTATTCTAGTAAATGAGACAATGACGTAATATTGTGTAGGTAGTAATAAATTAAAATTTGCACATTCAAGTTAAATTTTTTTATTATTTCTATCATAATGAGTACAATTCACCAAAATTGTGTACAATATAAGAATTTTTGGTAAAATCAGATTTAAAAGAAATGTGTTATAACAAATAATTTATTGAAGTGATAACGTTTTCATTATTTTTCATATATTTGTTATATACATTTAAAATATATTGCCAAAACTCTATTTTCATATATTGCCAAACTTTATTTTTATATATTGCCAAAACTTTATTTTTCTGTGTAAATCAATAATTTTCAAGACCAAGGTCTAGTCTTAATTCTTAATCATCATCCTCTAAGCACCATCATAAAGTAAGTCAAATTTTAAAATTACAGCTACTGATGGCAGTGTTTGATTGTTATTTTCAACAAAAAATGTTCACAGTTTTTATGGCTCGAGGTGCTAAACATCAATTTACTCTAAATTATGCTAACTAATTGTAATTGTTAAGTTTTATTTGTAGATTTAATTAGAAATTAGTTCAATTAAATTATTAACTACTCTTCACATACTTTTATATGTATTCCGTAACAGTCGACTTTTTACTGATTTGGAAATTAAAGTCTCTAAAACGAAATTCAAGTCTTTAAAATTTGTTTTCTAAGAATCATTTTTCTTTTTGCTTGTTATGGCATCAGCATTTTTTTTTCCACAGCACTTTTATACGTATGTGTCCTTCAGGATGAGAAAAATGATCGAAATTCATTAGTTCTTTAAAATAATATTCTTAGGAGAATTTTAGCTTTCATTCTCTTCCGAATGAATGAATCGAAATATGTTTTAGTCGGTGTCATTGTTTCGCGAGAGAATGAAGATATTCATTCCCAAGTCTTTTGAATTCGCGAATGATGAAGAGTGATGAAGGATATTCTTTTGCATTCTTTAATGCCAAGGCCAGATTTATTTAATGCATTTTCCACATTTTATAAATGTAAATGTCCTAAAAAAATTTTATAAAATTTTATAAATAAAACAATAATTAAATTTAAATGTTGCTTACAGAAATACAACATTTGTTCCAATTGATGTTTCTATTTAATTTAGATATACCTATACTATCTTTTGATATTTCCTAACAAATTTCCCTTTGAAAGCCTTTCACATAATAAACACTTTGAAGAATCACTTTTCTTTCCATAATTAATTTTTGTCTATATTGGATTTGCGACATGCATATACATAAGCATTTTTGTATAGCTCACAAATTCAGAAAACCTTACAACTTTTAATACATCTGAGAGGACCTACTTGATTTCACCGATAGTAAAGGAATGAAATATGAGAAAGTTATATTTCATTCCGAATGATTGATTTTCATTCTTTCTCATTCTTTTGCTGTCATTGAAGAATATTCTCACATTTTCATTCTCTCAGATATAGAATATATTCATAGAATTCTCGGCAGGAAACATTCTCTCAAGAATTTTTCAACTCAAATATTCAACCGCGAATGATTGTAAACAATAAGAATGTTTTTTTTTATTCGCGAATTAATTTTTCGGAACATTTATAATTTTTGTCTTACCACTTCGCAATTTCCCTCTCAATAGAAGCAGGAAATAGTTGTTCATATTCAAGAAAATATCGTCCCTCCCTATCTAGTGATTTCCGCTCCAGTAGTGTACTTAATTTTGCTTGCTAAAAAACTCGAGAAAAACATTGTGTACAGACAAATCATAGAGCATGTGGGCGCAAAGAATTTATTGTCAGTTACCCAATCAGGATTTCACCTGGATCACAGCTGTGAATTTGCATTATTAAAGGTCACATAAAACATCCATAATATTCTTGAAAATGATCATTTAGAAGTACTGGCTCTTCTCGATTTAAGTAAAGCCTTTGCTTCGGTGGGTCAGCTCAAGTTGATCTATATGCTTGGCACTAATTATGGCTTATGCTCATTGGCCACTGGGTTAATTTCTGCTTTCCTTTCGAATCGCGCGGAAGTTGTAAAAGTACAGAATTCCATTTCTTCTTCGTTGTCCTCAAGGTTCGGTTTTAGGCTCTATTCACTTCTCACTATATAGGATGTTTTCTCCATGGTGGTTCAAAATTGTATGACATGGGGGCCACATCAACCTTTTCAGAGTTATGGGCTGATTCAGAAAATACGCTAGGTTTGCAAAAAAAACTTACATTTGAAAAGGTACAGGGCATATGGTCACTATCAAGAGCTCGTGGCCTTTCCAACGGCTCCTCAATCCGTCAAATACTCCTCTCCTCTCAGGAGTTAATATCTGAATTTCCTAACTTTTTTTTTTGTTTTTTTGTTTTTATACAAAAGGGTGGTTAACATAACTTTTTTTTGCAAAAAATATAAACTGTGGATTCTCTTACCTAGAGAGGAGTAGCGGCTGAGCAGTCATTGGAAAGGCCTTGAAGTTCTCCATACAATAAGCTCTTGGCAGACGGTGATCCTGCACCATGTACTTTGTCAGAAACCGGGAGTTTTGTGATAACCTAGCAAGCAAATTTTCTAAATCATCCTGTAACTCTGAAATGGTTGATATGCGCCCTTCCCTGCCGGACATTAATCCGATCAAATTTTACTGCATGCCGGTATATATAAGCGTTTTCCGAATATCTGATTTGCCATAAGATCGGTTGTATGACTCCACGCTTGTTGAGTCAATTAAGAATTAAAGAATTCAACTCAATTCTAAATTTAGGTTACGACTGCATCAGAGTTTTGATGCGGAAAATTTATAGCAGTCTTCGTCAACTATCTATTTCCTCCAGTTGTCTGTCTGTAGATTTTCGCAGAAAATTGGCGATAACTCGTTTTGGTTCTCATTTTAACTATGGGAGCCTCATTTTCGGTAGGCTAGAGTCAATTTGTCAAAGAAAACTTATCACAGCTTCAAATTCAAATTAACGACGTTATGCGTTATATTTATAGACTTCCTAGGAGCGCCTATGCATCCGCTCTTTTTACGTCCCTACTTGGAACTAGAAAATTGGATTAGGATTTTCTAATATGCGGATATCCGAATACCTCGATCTGTAAACTATCCGGATGTGGATCCAAGAAATCCGAAACCAGACTAAGCAAATGAGGTTTAAATTTTATTCCAAATTGCATTGCTTAATTAAGTTCAAAATACAATTTAGTCTTTATTAATCATTTACAGTCATGTTTAACTGCAGTGTAATTTCGTGTGGGTTCCATATATACACATAATACTATACCTGAAAAACAAAGTATTGCTTTGGATTCTGCACAATTGTCAAGTTTTTATTCTTTTCTATTTACTTAATAATCTATGTTCCGAATATTCTTACACCACGTGATCTATTCCTTCTATTCCTTCCATAGAAAAAATAAAGAAAAGCAATCATAAATTTCAATTTTCCCAACTAAACAATGCAATCTGGAAGAAACTTAAAATCTTTTTTACTTAGTCTGGATCCGGACAGTTCAGATTCAGATGCGGATATTTTGGATCCGGATTTATATAGTTCGGATACAAGGATTACGATTATCTGGATACACAGATTCGGATACCCGGCATTGAGGAGTCGGATCCGGATACTTTCACTCTACTCGGAATGTATGTCGTATGCTTATATTTCTATCGTTCTTATCCTGATTCACATCTACAGGGTTTTCCAATAGAGACGGGTCGATGTTTACAGGCTGTGGTGGCCATGTTCTTTTGGTGGCGTCAGTCATATCTGTTGTATATTTTCAGTCATTGATGCCAAACCACCATGTCAAGTTACACGATTGAGCAGCACGTCCAAATGATAAAACTTTGTTATCAAAGTTGGTGTTCGTTAGTACAAACATTGCGTGTGTTTTGGCTATTTTACGGCAGACGCGATGGTCCTTCGAAGTCGACTCTCCAACGTTTGGTGACCAAATTCGAGCCGACCGGTAAGGTTAAAAATAAGCCAACACTCGTGCGTCAAATGAACGCCAGATAGGCAGAGACCATAACGGCTGTCAATGAAAGTGTGCAGGAGAACCCTAGGCAGTCAATTCATCACCGTGCACAAGAGCTCGGCATTTCAAGGACTTCATCTTGGCGAATCTTGCACCAGAATTTGGACCTGTACCCGTAAAAGATCCAAGTTACCCAGAAGCTCAGAGGTAGTGATCATAGATAACGCCGTTTGTTAGATAACTGGACCTCGGAGCGTTTGGAAGAGAACCACAATTTTGCCAGAAAAGTCATCTTATGCGACGAGGCGCGTTTTTGGATGAATGGCTATGTTAGCAAGGAAAATTGTCATTTATGAGATGACGCCAATGCACACGAGGTTCACCAGGTGGTAGTGCATCGATAAACAATTTCTGTTTGGTGCGAATTTTTGTCCCGCGGCGTCATTAGTCTGTATTGTTGCGAAAACCACATTTGTAAGGTCATCACCGTCAACGGCGACCTCTACAGATCGATGATAACCAATTTATTTTGAGCCACATGGAACAATATGACCGTGGACGGAATGGCTCCAGCAGAAAGGAGCATGGTGCAAACAGCGAACGCCACGATGGACTTTCTGCATGAACTATTTGAGGATATGGTTATCTCTCGCAGTGTTGATGTGAATTGGCCACCAATATCGTGCGATTTGACCCTATTAGATTTCTTCTCTTGGGGTTTATTGGTGTCGCAGGTCTATGCCAATAAACAGCAATCGACTGATGCCCTCAAAGTTAACATATTTTATGCGGCAGAGTCATTGAAAATTGGACCTCTCGGATCCATGTCAACGTGAGAAGCCGCGGCGGACATTTGAATGATATCACATTCCATAAATTATGGCATATATGGGCCTTTCAATTAAATAAAGAATTTAGTCAATACTTCACAGACAGCTCGTTTTATTCCATTTCAACATCGACCCACCTTTATTGGAAAACTCTTTATTTACACTGAACGCTCTTACTTCGTCCAAGTTACCCGAAAATAATAACTTCCTCCTTAATTTAATTCAGCGCACAGGTTACGGTCTGACTTTTGCTAAACTAATCAAAGATAATCTTAATTAGCATTAAATTGTTATTGGTATTGATTTATAGGCCTGAATATTCTTGTTACATTGTATTCTTTTTTCTATTTTTTATATGATGTTTTGTTTGTTCCCTTTGTATTTAAGTTTTCTTTTTTTCGTTGTTCTTTTGGTCTTGTTTTTCTTTTTGTCTTACTTTTATTATTATTTTAGTGTTACTTTTGTTTTTTCTCCACACAATTGTACTCTATAAGATCAAGCAAACTTCTGTACAGCGCCTAATAAGTGTAAGCATTTCGCTACCAATTCTATTAACAGATCTTTCGTATGTGTGGACACATACATACTATATGTATGTTGGTGTTTTACAATTCGTATTATCTTATATTCCATTACGTAAAAAATTTCATAATTAAAACCAAAAACATTGACATTAAAAACCGCCGCTTTACGTCTCTGTAATTTGATATACCGAAAATGCCCGAAAATAATTGGTGGCATTACGGCAAAAGCAAGTGGGGCTATTCTCGGATAGGAATAAATTTTACGCAAAAAATAGGATTGTTTTCGGTGCTGTTTACGGGTTTAACAGAAAAATTTCATATTGAGCTCGAAATAGTTCCCACTCTCCTTTGACGACAAAGGTACTAAAACAACAATTAATAGCGGAAAATGTGGGATTACTACTTTCGTTTCAAATGCGATAAACCTTCACTTGTTTTTGTGAAATAGTCAACATTAAAAAGAGGTGGCTTTTGAGCAAATGCGCTAAAGTTATACCATTCAATTTTGTGTTGCAATTTCTGTAGAGTAAAATATTGTTTTTCTGAAACAAAACTAACAAACAAAAATTAGTATTTATTAAATTAAATTCAATTGCTTACAGAGTAAATTTAAATTATTTGAGAGTTTCAGAGCATAATTTCTTTTCTTGGGCATTTCTTCCGTTTTTCTTTCTTTCTTTTGATTTGTAGTTACTAGTTACTAGAAAAGCATAAGTTATTAGAGAAAAAATTATACAAAACCCCCATAACTATTTTGACCTTAATCCTAACTTAACCTACTCTCTATACTCTACACTATGTGACTAGACGTGGAGCCACTAGTTGGGCATGAGTTGCCGTACTAGTGGGAATATGTACAAGTATCGAAGAATTTATTAGTAATATTTCTTGCTTGTATTTCAACCAGGTCAATGTTTGCCTTATTCCGGAGTCGGGTTGTAGATTAGTACCATCGCGAATTATAAATCATCTTTAGCAGTTTATTTTGTTTTCTCTTTCGATTTTCTTTGCACGATTTAGCACAATTGTTCCATACTGGCGCAACATAGAACAGCACAACTTGCATGACACATTTATATATTATTAATTCATTGTCTACATTTAAGCTAGAATTCCTGCTTATAAAAGGATATAGAATTTTTGTATGTATGTTTATTTTGTATATAGTTGGAGATATATGTGCAGATTTTTAACCGTTTATTTATTAATCGGTGTCACTACAACGAGCTTGCGTTAAGCTGGTTTTGATAGGCAAACGAATTAAAGCTTAAAGTTTTATTCAGCATGTCTCCTAGATATTTATCATTATTTTTATTTTTTTATTTACATGGTTATTAATTGAGGGGTTCTTGTTTTCTTTTACGCGTAAAAAACATTTTTTGCATTTTACAACTCATGTACCACGTGGAGATTGTTCTTCATTAATTTGCAACATTATTATTATTATTTTCATCTGACTCATAGATGGCAGTATCATCTGCAAAAACAGGAAGATGGCCATTTTCTAGAGTTGAAAAGTCTGCTGTATATATCCTGTATATTACATAGGTCCTAGAATATATCCCTGGGGGCATCCAGAATTGCTCTGCCGAGTTCAGAGTGTTGTGAACCAATATATGTTTGAAGCAAATGATCACTAAGTTAGTTGACAACTAATAAAATGAAATTAGATGGATACTCGGATTCAGTCATTTTATGGTATAGCCCTTTGTGTCACACTGAATCACAAATACTGATTGGATATTTAATAAGATTAAACCAGTAGACTTCTTTAGAGATAGGCTTTTAATATGCTGGATTATTCTAACTATTGTACGGGATGAATTATTCTCCACTTCTACATCCAAATTGAGTATGCAGAAGTATGTGTTTATCTTTCATAATATCTGTGTTTCATCATTTTCTTCAATATTTTTCCTAATGAACTTCGCAGGCTAATTGGTGGAAAATTTGAAGGATTTACAGCAGGTTTATCAAGTTTTGGAATGGCCACAGTTTTAGACATTTTTAATTTTGTAATTTTAGGCAGGAATTAGTAATACGAGTGATATACATAGATCACATCTATTTTCGAGAGGTTTTTTTACGGAGATTTGATACCTCGTCAAGGCCAGGTGAATTCCGACTTCGTGTATTTCTATAATAATCATTATAATTTCCTGGGGTTTTATATAAATAATATTAGCATTGAGGGCGTTATTCTCCAGAAAATTGTTAACTACTTGCATAGCTTCGTTTGCAGTATCAACATTACCAAAATTTCCTGTGATTAAATTATTTTTATAGAATTTATTATTAAACAAATCTGGCTTTTCTTTTCGGGTACCTAATGTATTTCCTATTTTTATACTTTATACCAGGTATAGTACGATTTTTGTTTTTGATCAGTATTGTAATGTTCCAGAATGGCCATGATGATTTATCTACATTACTAAGAAATCTGTTCCACCTAGTATTCCTATACTTTTTATTCTCATACCTAATTCGTTTGCTCCAACTTCCCATTTCCGATTTATGATAACTTGTTTGTCTGGTTTGCTGCCCTAATTCTACCGCGTAATTACGATTCCAAATCATATTTATAATTTCGTTCGGTAATTTAGGTGGTCGTATTTCTTGGGAGACTAATTCGGATCTATTGAACTGTAGTTTGGGGTGGTAACCATTCGTAGCATTAAGTACAGCGGAATGAAGGTCGAGTCAGTAGGAAAGAAAATTTATATTTCTCTAATATTTCGAGTTGATCTTCTCCGAGGTTGCAATATCTCATTCATTTCGATCTACCGCTTGCTGCTGAGGCCTTTCGGATCTGAGACTTTGTGCGTACCCTTGCAGTTTGCAGACAAACTTTTTTTGTTTTGTTTTTTTTCCTTTTTTTTTGTGATTTAGGTATTCATTAGTGTGATGTTTACCAGTTAAATGAACGCAAAATGTTCTGATATGACAGAATATAGCCCCGTATTTATATATCTGGCAGTTGCTTTATTAGGAATTTTCCATGGGTAGTGAATGCTAGATCTCTCATAAACGCGAAAGTTCGCTTGTAGCTCTTTCCATGTTAATGTGCTACAGTCAAAGTAAACGATATACAGGCTAATGACTGAATATAGTATTTTTCTGATAACTTTTTTAACATCTAATATCGAGGGCAATGAGATAGCGAATGACATAGAAAAAAAAAGGACTACGAAATAGATAGCGAAGATACAATATCGTATATATTAAAATCCCTATCGGAACGCTAAAATATGTTCTCACCAACAACAGCTATGTCAAGGCTGATCAATGGTAAGCCAATCAGGACCCCTGAAATGCAATTATGACCTGTATACAATAGAAAGAAAATAATGAAGCTAATGAGGGGGAGCAGAGCTGACACAAAGAAACTAATAGGAATGTTAACAGGCCATTAAACCATTTGCGTTCATGTTAGGCGGCTAGCTCTACAGTCAATAATTTTCTGTCATAGTTGTGAAACTCCTGAGGAAATCGAATCAGTTCCACATGTGTATTGTGAGTGTGCTGCTCTGGCGACCAGTAGCTACTTCTTCTCGGAGTCAGAGTAATTGTAAAATAAAGAGATTAGATACATTTTCCGTTTCCTTAGAAAATCAGGGTGGATCCAGGGTGTTTCTACAAGGAAAGACTCGCATGAATCTCTCATCAGTTTTCTAAGTAAATTAGGCCTATTCTTCCTTTGCACTGAGGTAGTAGTTTAACTTAGAAAGTAAATTTTGAGAACTACCTGTTATGGCGTGAAATTTAGGTCACAACAAGGCCGATTGGTTACCCTCCAGACATAGAAGCAATTGCTTATAGGTGCCAACCAGACGCTCCTATAAAATTCAATATTGGCCCCCATCCACCCTTGCCGGCTTTATTCAGTTCGGCCAGGAGGTGTGAAGAAAGAAATCTGTATCTATTTCTTAAGAGGGCATTGAGTTACCGTTTCGAATTCGTCTCGACATCCTCTGCATTTAGAATCATCAACAAGCTGTGTTATGTGTAGGTGACCCATGAGAAAATAGTATCCAGTGAAAATTGACACCAGATCACCCAGGATTGGCTTATTTGGTCCCAATATTTTATTCGTTAGGTTTGGATTAGGCTTACCCCACATTTCCTTCGTAGTTCTACCGAGTGGGTCATCCAACCAAAGACCAGTGTGCTAACGGTCGACCCAAAGCGAAAGATTTGCGGCAAAGTGCTTTAGTATGATCCTGCTCGTGGAGGAATATGGTTCCGGGGCTGCACTAAGGCGAGCAAGCTCATGCGCCGTTTCATTAAGACAGATTTCGCTGTGGCCGTACCCAAAGAGTAAGTATCCTGTTGTTCCGAAAGGGGGAACTCAGGGTGATTTTACATGTTAAAATCAGTAATAGAACCGGTTTGAAGGTTGTACATGTCTTTGATAGCTGCTTGGCTATCTCAGCAGATGGCTAGCTCCTTATTTTCACTTATTGAACCTCCGGTAATAATGCTGCATTAGCTGAGAATTTTTAATATTGGCGTGAACGAGTACTGATAAAAATTAGTCTATTTACAAATTCAAAAATTAGAAGACCTTGAACACATCCTGTTCAGACTCCCTCAATGATGAAAATTAAAATAAACGGAAATCGCAAAGCGCAACACTAATTCGAGATGTCCGATATTATTATTGGTTACGAGACTAGCACCTATCGACTTTTCCTAACTCAGTATACTTTCTTTTACCAAATTGACTCTGAAAATATAAAAGAAACAAAAGGAAAAATCGCATGCGAAATTGAAAACATTACATTCATGCAATTTTTTAAAAATCGTGTATTTGCAAGTACTAGAAAAATATGGGGAAAAATTTCAAAAAAATAATACTGGTAAGCGAAAACAACAGTCCGAATTCTGGCGAAAATAAACCATTTTGTTTTTGGAATCGACAGGATAACGACCAAATAGCTTTGAAGCTGTAGAAGTATAGTACAAAGAATCAGAGTTCTCGGTGGGGTTCATGAAAGGGAGCTAGATGTGGTCAAGTACTCGTGGATAAAATGGTTATTTTTTTCTTAAATTTTAATTTTCAAGTGCATGCAAGAGTTAGTAAACCGTACCAGGTTCACCAAACTCTACTCGTTGTCTGCAATTTCCTTCAAATGGTGACGAAAATAGGTAACAAGCATGCCCGTTCTACGCTTAGTAAGCCGGGAGCATTCACACGTCCATGTTCAATGCTCCCAAACTTCTCTCCCTCTATATACCTTCTGCAGATGTCATTGTATTGTGGAGCTTGCATGCGTTCCGCATATTTTCCAATGAGACAGACTTAATAGAATTTTTGTTTTCCTAGGACATATCTTGGGAGATATAGCTATTTTGAAATCGAGCATCTGGTGAATGCTCCTTATCTGCGATTAGCCATCTTGCAATCTGAAAATCTAGAATCCTGTTCGCTGATTCTAAGGGCCTTTTTATAGATTCTTCTGCTAAGCATATATTAATAGCTGGACCATTCCAGGCCAGAGCATCAGCTGTCTCAATCCCTAGTACATCGCTGTGATCCGGCATGGCACCCGAGCAGGGAATAACTCTGCGGTTGGTATTAGGCATGAGCTAATGGTATTCTAATCCAGAGCATTGATTGCAGCTTGACCGTTAATTGATATCCTGATATCTCGATCAATATTTATATATGACTTACAGCTAGAATCTCCGCTTTGAAGACACTACAGTAGTCTGGTAAGTGATATGATTCTTGTCATTTAAGGGATGCTGAGTATACCCCAACTTCCACTCCCATATTCATTTTCGAACCATCTGTAAAGACACATATATCAGAGTTATCTCCATGCGAGTATCTTTCCATTCCTCTCTACTAAGGATGCTAGTCAAGAAACCTTTCTGAAAGTCAAGTCTTGGGATCAATGTAATATGGAGCACCTGTAAGATGAAATTCATACGTCTGTTTCTCATTTAGAAAAAAAAAAAGATTTAACTTAGATAAATTTTCCCTTTTTATTTTATGTTCTACTAAATTGTGGGAACCAAGATTACGTACTGTGAACTTTTTACCAGCTACGGGAAAGTTTATCACAAAATTCTTGTTTTGAGAAAATTGCCATAATTATGTTAACTTATGAAAATATGTTTGTTCAAATAGATTCCAGAATACTTAAACTTCAATTTAATGTTATGATTTATCTCAAGATATTGATAAAAAATGCGATTATACAAAAGTGTGACAACCCAAGCCTTTCCTACGCTTATTGTTAATATTTTTGTATTTCTATAACTAACAGATCAACTTATCGAATACTTACTTCCGTCACTCCTGCAATATTTGCCAATAATCTTTTATATCTCTAGTATCTAATCTTAAACAAATACCTATGTGCGTATACCTGCTATCAATATACATCCGCAGAACCCCCAGCCCCTACTTAAATTGACTGTATACACTTTTGACTATAATAAAGGAGTATATTTAAAAGTTAGCATACTTTCCGAAACCCACTTTAACCAAAATTCTATACTAATTACAGACTCTAGGAAAGGAGGCCAATATTCACCCATCACGTTTTAACCATTTACACGCCTAAAATTAATTTCATGGACTTGTGATGATCGATAAAAGATCTCTTGACAGCTAACCACAGCACGTTTTACGTATAATTGCCACCCCCGGAACAAAATACAGTATTTTGCCATCACAACGAATTAGGCACGAACTTATTTAATTGATATCAATGGTGTAAGCCGGTGGTAATGATAGGGAACTTACCATACAACGTAAAAGAATTCATTATTCACATGCCACTCTCCCGACAACTAATGTGAAACAATCCATCCAGCCACGCATTCAACCCTCCACCGCTATGAAGGAAGATATTGTAGACAAGATTTTCTATGTTATGCCTTCCCACTTTACAAGATTTGAGATTTTCTAGGTTATCCTGGAATAAATTACAAAATTTTCTTGATAATTTCTTGGATCGCAAATGAGCATAAATGAATGTAATTAATTCTAAGGAATTTTCTACACAATTCTAATGAGTGCGGTTTTTCAAAAATAACGCAGAAAATTTCACAATTTAGGGCGCAAGATTAATTTAAATTTAAGGTGAGTAAATCCGAGTTGAGAATAGGTTGTATGTCAAAGCTGAAGGCCTATCAGTCATTTTATCTATACCTGGGATATATGTATTCAGTACTACTTGTGACCTTCACCGATTCATTTGAGGGAATTAAAAACTTTTCCAAGTAAATTTTCACACGACCTATGCAATAAATAAAACAATCTAATATTTTTCGGGAAAGAACCGTGTCAATTATTAGTAAACTTTTGTACCCTTTTCACCATAGAGGTCGCTATGAAATACCTGGCCTAATTCTCTACCGTGATTTAATTCCACAGAGCAACCTCTTCTGGTATTACAAATTTATAAAGTTATCCTAGAAACAAATAAATTTGGAAGTCATGAAATAGAATCGTTCGCACGTTCGAAATTTTGGACCAGGCAACCTCGCATCGTACTTGATAATTGCAAGAGTGGCACATGTAACATCGTGAGTTTAAAATAAAGTCTTCGAAGGAGTAAAGGAAAGCTATTTGAAAGAACTCAAACTCCATCGACAATATGGTGTCACTAGATGTGATATCTCTTTTCACTAATATTCCAGCCCGTCTTTGTTTGCGCATCATAGTAGAGAAATGGGAGTAGATCTCTGATATCACAAACATTCCTAAAAACAAGTTCATGGTGATCTTACAATTTTGCACCATAGAATGCAACTATTTCCAATTCGATGGAAAATTATACAGGCAGATCTTCGGAATGCCAATGGTTAACCCACTCTCCCCTATTATGGCGGACATTGTTATAGAAGTGTTATTAGATACCACCATAACCAAAGTTCCGTATCAACCCAAAATTCTGATCAAGTATATTGACGATCTCTTCACTATAGCTTTCACAGGAAATTACAATTTACAGTACAAATCGAATCAGATGGTAGGATTCCATACCTTGAGGTATTAGCAATACGAAAAAATGATACCTTCATCACAGATTGGTATCAGAAACCTACCTCATCAGGTAGATTACTTAATTATAACTCCTACCATCCGAGATACCAGAAGATCAATACGGCTAAGAATCTCGTCGATAGAATACTAGGAATAAGTGACATTTGCTTTCACAAAAGAAATAGGAAGAAAATTTACAAAACTTTTCTCCAAAATGGTTTTCCTACATGTAAAATTAAATATTTAGTTACCAGCTATAAACCCAACCTCCCAAATAATAATGACATTGATGCGCTAACTGACACCACACAACACGAAAGATCCAAGATATATTCCAGGTCTGTCTGAAAAACTGAAAAAGATAGTTAGTACAAAAAATGATCCGAACTGTCCTGCCTTCAAGGCTGATAAAACCATTAGACGCTGTTTCAGCCGGGTGAAGGATAGGACAGAGAAAGAACATTCTACAGACCTGGTTTATAATATTCCATGCATGGGTCCAGTTTCAGGTAATTCATACTGTGTTTTGAGTTATGTGGGTACCACAAGCCAATTTCTTAAAAATCGGCTGGCAGGTCACAAGTCTGATATTAAAAATAACACAGACTAACAAGACTGCGTTATCCAGCCACTGTGTGGAGGCAAACGATTTCTCAGATTTTAATAATACAAAAATTCTATTTAGGGAGAAAAATATTAATAAGAGGATGTGCCTGGAGGCCTTGCATATATATACAACAGCTAATACAATGAACCGCAAAGCAGACATTGACAACATAAGTTCGGTGTACTACTCACTTCTAAACTAACCTATGATCAAGGTCATTCACTCAAATTGTACACACATATACGTGTATATATGTATGTACATGTTACTATCCAAGAACATTCCCTCTTCGGTTCATAAAATAACGACAAATCGCGCAATGTGGATGCTGTTTTCATTTTTCTAGACGTGAGATCTAATGTTGGTCTCAAATGTGTTTTTGTTTTAAAAGTAGTGAATTTTTTCTTCCCAGTTTTTGTGCATATGTTAAATAATTTATTTAATTACAGTGTTCTTCAGTAAATGTCTAATTTATTATTGTATTGCTTCATGTTAAATTTTTTAATAACATTCATGTTCCGTAAGTAGTAAAAACATTGTAAATTTTGGCAAAAGCTTACTATCGTTACTTTGCAGATAAGACCTGAAGACGCGGAGTGTTCACCCGTGAAACGTTGTGACATATTTTGAAATTAAAAAAATTTTAGACACCAATCTGTTATTTGTTGTCCAAAAGAAAGACCGATAGCCCGAGCATACATCCTTTAAACTCAAACTGTTTTCATATTGCAAAGGGCCTATTTCGACGGTTCCAATATAATGTTCTGCTATAATACCTGCCCAAAATATTAATAATTCCACTGAAAATTTTTTTAGTTACAGGAATTTCAATATTTTCTTAGTAATCAAAACAGTTGTTAATTCTTCTGTACATGTACTACTCATATTCTGCAATTTTTTTGGAATATGAGCGTGGCCTTAATTCGTTAACAAGTTCTTCTTTTATTGAAATTCACTGTTTACTTTCAAAAATTCACAAACAACAATCAAACCAACTATTTATAGTTATCGCTAGTACTGTACTTATAATTATCGCAATCCAAATAATTTACTGCGTTCACTTTATACTGTCTGAAATAAGACTCCACCTCCTGGAAGTGAGAAGCGACGTATTTATACCCTACGAATTATCCTAGAACCTTCCTGAATATTCCGTTTTATGAACCCAAAGTTTACTAAGATGTCACTAATCTAAAGTTGCTTCCATTTCCAAGAGATGTCGCTTGTGTCCTTTTGTAGCGCGTAACAATAATCTCCAAAGTACCCAGAAACATATCGAAAGGTGGCGCATGAAAATTACAACTTGTTCATGCGGTTAGGATAGGTTAGAGGGGCGCTTTCGAAAAACCTACGATCACCTATATATACCAGGGATAGTCGTTCACTCAGCTTTAGTTCGATCAGCATTTTCATCAGTCACCGCGCACGCTAGTAGAAATATTATAAATATTTCGTATAATTTAAAATTTAAATCATTTTGCTGTAATAGTTCTTGTTAAAGTTTACTATATAAATAAAATAATCCGTTACAACGTACCGAATTCGAATTCTCATGTTTTTGTTAGCCTTTCAGTTTTTGTTTTTTAGTATTAGTCACTAACCCGTGCTATCGCTCCACCTTGTCATTCCACTTCATAGGGCCTTTAACTGGAAATGATGGTTTAGTTTCCGAGGTGCATTAAAACCAACTATATTATGTGAGCTCATAAACCTCAAAAGGTTCCCCAAATTCTTGCCTACTATCCCCCCCCCCCGCCACAAATTAGCCATATAAGTAGATACCGAGTATATTGATTCTATGTAAGGTTGTGGCATCCACACAGCAGGCATTAAACTTTCAAGCTATTCGTCGTACATACAGCTTCTGCAAAAATTTATGAGGTTAAATTTTTATTAGATTTTGAAATAATTTGATAAACGGATTGAATACATTCTCATATTTGGTGCACAATCACAAAATTCCGTCAACCAAACGACAGTGCAATAGAATTCCATCCCTAGTTAAACTCTAGCTAACTTCCTTGTATTCAATTACCAACGATGAAAAATCTACAATTACAGCATTCCACAGCCATCCTCCGAAGCTTTAAAATGACTTCTGCAGAAGCAATACGGACGAAGAGAAGGTTGAGAGTGGTCAATACTTTCTGTGTGTATGCCCTTGCCTTGCCAAACGTAGAAAGAGCACGATTAGTAGATAATTTTACCGCAAATTGGGGGAAATTGCGGACAAAGAGTTGCTCCCCCTAAATCAGGTGATCATCCTCATCCAAGTGTGGCTAACCTAACCTAACCAAACCTCGAAGGCTGTCGATAAAGGATTGACGATACCAACCTTTAAAATCTATGTAACTAATAAATAAATCTGGGTGAAATAATTCGTCAGGAGGACTCTATATTGAGATAACGTAGGATGACTTTCAACGTTATTGTGAGCGGAGTGGTGGGTTTCACGCGAATGAAATTTCACATGAGGCTGTCCTCAGAGCAGGGATCTCTAAACACCCCTTTCTTTTCTGTTTTGTATCGCAGGGGCTTTTGGGCATTGATGATGTATTAATCATAACCACGGGTACTAGGTAGATCTAACACTGAGGTTTCTGGACCCCTTTAGAATGCTTTGGAGATTGATCTTAATGTCAACTTCGTCAATACAGTCCTTATAACTCTTACTAAAAACCGACTGATACACAGGTAAGAAAATGCGAATCGATCAGTTTCAACTATGGGTCCTATTTGGAATCTATGACTGAACTTTTGTTAATTAATGGCAGAATTGGGCCAATCTTAATTTGGTTGAAGCTAAATTGAGTAGTATACATAAGGAATGGACTCCCTAAGTATCACTGGGTTTTATACACATAACAACGAAAATGGTACTGGAAAACCGGTTGCACGTCACACTTATCTACCGGAGGATACGGTATCCAGAGTTGTGTGCAGGATGCATTTGGCTGGTCTTATCGGGTAAAACTTTCTCAAAAATCGCATTAACATTGGAGATTCTTAAAGAATTCTCCGTACTAGCTATAACATTAGGATAGAGAGATCTGGAATTTATCTACTATCCCAAGTGGAGGACTAGCCTGGTGTATGGAGTTTAGCTAGCTGGAGTTTAGGGTGATGAACCTAGGACATCATTTAGCATTAGGAGTCATGCAACATAGGTGTATGCTATAGGAATCTGTGTATGTGAGAGCGTTTGGTAACAAACGCATTGTTATTCTCTCCAACAGTTACGAAGCAAAAACCAGATCTATCCTGTCCGTTGTGGTGAAATCAAAGCTCGCTTGAGAATCCTTTTACGAAGTAAATAAATCAAATCGGGTTAGTCTGACATCGATTCATTACGACTTTGCTGGATATGAACTTGATGAATAAATATCGCTCCGGTATACTTTTGGTCACCCCAGAGATTATGTGTAGGTTGCCTCTGCATATAAGAAATAGGATCACACTTAAACATGCATCTGAGGGCTGTAGCATAATAACTTGTAAAAGTATAAAGAATTTTAGACTGTCAACTGGTCTGACTACCATATTCACGGTCAATTGTCACTAGGAACTATTGGTAGTGGCTTTGCTGCTAATTTTGCTTGAGTATGATTAGGCTATTTATGGCTATGTGAATTCTCTATCATAGCTCACTATGCGTAAAATGGCAACCTTTGGTAAACCACAGCTCGAAACTGTTGGGATGGCAGGTTATACAACCTACCCAACTGGACGGGTCAGCTTTAATGAGATACTCACAGTGGCGGTAGTGATTTATTAATTTTCATCTCCCTGTTTAACGAACCAACCAAGGACAAGTACAAATTTATCACTCACCACAAGATTTCAAAATATTCAGATAAATTCCGGACTGCGTGAAAAATCCTATCAAATCTGCACAAAATATCTAGAATTCGTAAAACGGTGATAATATCTCAAATTTACTGTTCCCAGAATATCTTTAAAAAAAAATAAAGCCGAATTCCGAATCTTTTCTTTTAGGAATCTTTTTTTCTATTTATATACCTACGTATATAAATACATGGCCCAAATACATGGCCCCAAATTCAGAATCCTGGAACGCGAAGGAAATCTTTTTTAAGTATAAAAGGAAGTGGTAGACTTTAAGATGAGAACGTAATTTCCGTTATAACTCTTTGTCATGTGAGCGCCACGCCGCAGGAACTTTCGATATTGAGTTAATTTTAGACTATTTGAAGTATCCTGCTGTAAGGAGCTAGGAAGTCCACCCCCATAAATATCGATTAGATTGAAAACAGAAACTCACAGTTCATTCACTTATATGTATATATATCCCCCCCCCCCCACCATGCTCAGAAAGTATGGCAATCTTCAAAGTTTGCGCCAAATTAACTATAGTTCAGGCGATTACATAGTTTTATTGGCAAAAGATTAATGAACGATATATGTATGTATGTATATGCAATACATATATACATACATACATTCCGTAATTGGTTCTAGCTTATCAGGAACTTTAGCCGTACCAATTTAATGGGGAAAATTGCACTTATTAAGGCTTTACGTGACGGAAATTCTCCATAAAAGAACACCCGTTAAGAGACGCACTTGGAAATAATTACGAAGGTTAGGAATTCGAGTTGAGCCATGAAGACGGGATTCAGATTCTTTCCCGCAGGAATGACGGAGTTCCTACAATGTTTGTTCATTTCGTGTAATAAATTTCGATGTTTGAAAGAGAGTTAATGGGTTTTTATGGAGGACACATGATGGGGACAGAAATGAGGGCAGAAAATATTAAGCGTTTTCTTATAGTTGTGTTTTGTTTTTTTTTTTCATTAAATTGTTGACAGACAGATTATGTGGTGGATTAGAATATAAAGCTAGATCGAGTGGGGATGGGGAGACATGTTAACGGGAATTTCATTTTGATATAAAAATTTCTTTTTACGATTTTGAAATAACGAACTTGTACAACTTCTAATCATACTTTGAACGTTTCACCTGGACAACACTTTGCAATAAATGGTGAGAGGGGGGTGGCGGGAATAAAATGCAAAGTGCGTCTATTCCACTTATGGCTAAACCTTGAGATAAGTACAGATTTTTAAAATTGCCTTTTACAATGGTTAGTGTAAGTTGTAAAATGTTTCCATCCACTTGTAAATGTGAAACTCACCCTTTTCCTTCAAAAACAACATTTTATATTCAATACACTTTTTTTTCCAAAAATCGCGAGAAATTGATGATATTGATTTAATTCTCCGTTTAAAGTTCATAATTCTATATTTAAGTACTAGGTGTGTGTTGTTGGCTTCATTGTGAATTTGAGGTTTTGCTAATGGATTCTACTTTCAGTCGAAACTCAATCCAGAGACCAGCCCAAATTTCTATTGCACCCTGATAATATTAATGAATATTTCTCCTCACTTCTGGAGACCATCAAGTGATATCAGTATCTTAGCTCTCAGTGTGAATCATATGCCTTCGTCAACAATAATCGTAAAATTCAGTTTCATGGGTGTCATAATAATAGATTTCTATAATGAAGTCTATTCGATCAAGTTTCATACCGTTGGTCCCGATACTAATGAAAATGCTACTTCCAAATATCGATCAATATATTCCAGATATCTTATTTTCTTGCTTGACCATCTCTATCACTCCCCAGAATAGGAAAATGTCATGACTACCATACCAGTAGCACAAAGCCCTCTCCAAATGATTTCACCGATTTTCGATTGATACACATTCAATTTTTCCTTTCCAATACGCTGGAGGTAATAATATACATGATAAAATATAATCTGATTACGAAATGGTAATCGGACTTCTGTACATGCTATAGAAATTGCACTATTAAAAGATATCAGAGTCGTCATCGATCATCATGTTCCCACAATCCTTACTTCAGTTGATTTCCCCAAGGCTTTCGACAGCGTTAATCATGTGAGATTTTCGATAAAGACAATCATAGCATTATAGCATTAATGATCTCAGACGTTGCTATCAGACTGACGAAATCATTTATCTGTATCCGCGCTCAACAGGTAAGAGCAAGAGAGTTACAGACTACCCTTTTCCAATTCGCGACGTCCCTCAGGGCTCAATTGTGGGATCCCTTTTTTTCACGATATTCATTTACGACCTTGTGAATATTATTGAAGACGCTAGAGCTTATTCCTATCCACATGATGTTCAAATACATATTGGACATTCCATTTCCCTAAAAGATGATTATGCCGATAAACTCGATCTTGATGTTATCAGAGTTTTGGACTGGCTGTAAGAACTTCTGCTCAATCCGAACAAATATCAATGTATCGAATTCCACAGAAGGAGTGCCCCTCTTTATAAATTATCTCCGATTTTCCTTAATGGGATTGATTTAGTATACATGGATAAAATAAAGTGGCTAGGGTTAAAACTTGATTTCTGTATGAAATGATGTGCTTGTCTTACGGAATCAGTTGGAAAATTATATGGATGGCTTTGTTGGCAATAGCTGCCTGCAGAAATCCTTTCGACATCAATATTTCTCCAATTAGTTCAAAGTATAATTATAACTATTTCTGCCTATGGCAATCAGATTTATTTATGATCTACGAAGGATTACTTACCCTTGAATACTTGAGAAAGTTGCTTGAATCCTATCTTCAGCGAAGATCACTTATAATTTTATTAAAATTACACACAGAACGGAAATACATTCACTTCATCATCTCACTACTCCACATGTACTTTTATATTTATATTAAAAATCAGCTGTATATTAGTGAATTGGGCCTATTCAGATGGTTTCTCCCACCATTGCTTATTTTTGTGATACCTCTAAAACGAAACGCACATGCACAGAAATGGCATGGAGGGATGTATGAATGAATATGGCTAAGGAAACTTAGGCTATAATAGGGTACCCTCCAGACTTAAGTACAACTGCTTCCAAATCGCAGTCGGATTTTCTAACAAAATTTAGGACTACCCAGCCCACTTCATGCACTTCATTTAAGAGGTGCGAGCCAAGGAATCTGTGACCCTTAGCGGAGAGGCCCGAATAATAACAAAGAAAGTAAGTCACCATTTCGGTTTTCTCTCAGAATGCTCTGTATACAGGATTGTCAACAGTCAACCCAAGCCGAATTGTTAGAGGTAAGAAGTATTGGTGCAATACTGAATGTGGAAGGGGATGCCTCAGAAGATGCACCAAGTCAAGGAAGCTGGCTCGCCTCTACATTTCCGCTCATATATCTGTTACCTGATACCAATAGGACCTCACTACACAAAGAATGAGAACTCAGAGTGGCTTTATATTGCAGTACCTGTTTGCAAGTTGGCAAGGGCTTTGACAGGCCCTTAACAGCCACTTGGCTATCCGAATAAATAGAAATCTCCTTCTTCTCAGTATATGAGTTGCCGAAATACCTGCCTTAGATGCGATTTTCACATTGAAATTGCCTCTTAGCATAGTCTCAAGGAGGAGATCGCTATCCCTGTTGATGTCAGGTAGATAGATTCATGTGAAACTCTTTTTTCAGGATGAATCCAGCTCTGGTTGCGATGCAATCCTACCGCCGTAGTTGAGTCTCCTCCTTGATGTAATTTTGCACGGGATTATATGTTTAGGATAACGTAGTTAATTTGAGTGCGTCGCTCAGGAGGGTACAGTCTATAAGTCTTTTGCAATATTTTACGATAGTTAGCGAAATACATTGCTTTCCACCATACCACAAAGCCATAGGTTAAAATGCGACTTTTCAGTTAAACCTTTTATCTAGTAAAATTTCGTGATATTTTACTTCGTTCATAAGTTCCAAGAGTATGCAGCCAATAGAAAGAAGGTCTAATATAAGAATAAGAATAAGAATAAAAATAAACTTTATTTCGGCAATGTACACAAGATTGAAATCTTATAGAGTACAACTATAGTAGTGGTGCTAGAATATATTAGTATTCCTTTTCCTAGTAAAATAGAAGAAATCAGTTTTAAAGGGACGATTGATGTTCGCAGTCCAGTCTGACTATTAGGATCCTGTTTTGCATACGTCCGCACAATTCCGTAACTGTAACTTGGCAGTCATATTAAAATCATCAAGTCATCTACATTCAGATGAGTGTTAGTAAGAAATCGCATCAACATATAGGAAAAATGATAAATTTCCGCCTTGAAGGGTGCCCATGCGGAGTCCATATTTTCACTCTGCCAGCATTGGCAGTTCTATTTTTCGACACGTTTGCGATCCAGTACTTAAATGGTTCTCTAAATATTTTGCTATTATTTCAGTAAACCTATGTACAAGTACACTGTTAAATGCGGCTCTTAAATCCATGAAAACAGCCAGCATAGATTCATCAAAGACAAAGGACTTTTCAAACGAGTGGGTAACCTTGGGTAAAGCCACTTCAACTGACTTTATTTTAAATACGCTTTTACTGATGTTGTGATAACCTGCTTCTAGGAATAAACACAACCTTAATCCCTTGCCGCAGCTTCGGTATAAGAGCCCATTTTGATACATTCCCAAGAAAGGGGGGCTATGTTGCCAATCAGTGAGTCATCCGAGTTCAGTGATCACATCTATGGACATCAGGATGTTGAACAAATTTACTACAAAATATTTCAGAATAACTTACTGTTAGAAAAAAAAAACGGGATATATAGAACAAGCTAGATTTAAGTTGACGCTATAGGAATGAGTCGTAGTTTCTGATGCATATTTGAAGTACTAATTTCTTTTCTGAACTGAAGAAGTGTCAAAATTTTGTCGTTATTTTTTGGACAACTTACGAAATGTATTTTCCTAAGAAAAATATCTTCTTAATTTCCTTCACAAATGAAGTTAAGAAAAAAAAAAAACATAAAATTAATAAATTACACCGCCATTAAAGCGAAATATGTTAAGCCTTTCTGCAAATGTTTTTCAAATGAAAATGGATTTGACGACGTAAAACTCCAACAAATTTATTTACTATCGATCTAATGTCGTTAAACCGCCGGGAATTGATTAACCACATGGAAATGGAGTTGCAGAATTTTACCATTGTTTAATTAATCATTCTAATGGAAACAATTCCAAAGTGGTTGCTGAGGGAACAAGTGAATAAAAAAGAATTCTAGCAAATTCAGCTCTGTATATTGCTGCGCTATTGACGAACTGAAATCGAATTCCTAAAACGAGACGATCGAAAATCAACAAACAATTGTAGAACGTGGGAATATAACTGTATGCTTAGCAAGTACGTCTACATGTATCTATTGCTGACTATATATTTACCTAAAAGTATGTTCGAGTCACAAGGACGAAAAATGACAGTGACATATGTTGCCACATACACATTTGCACATTATTTGGCAAATACAAACTAAGGAGGGGGTAAGTATGAGAAAAAGCTTGTTATAGGGAAAAAGTCACGCAATTTCAGGAGCTATGTTTTTTTTTTCGTTTCTGTTATATATATATTTTTTTTGTCGTTTTTTAAGCAAAGCCAAGGGAGAAATGAACCACTGAACAAGTTACCATGAGCCTACTAGAATCTAACTTGGGGTGGATGGCGGTTGACATCACGAAAAACTGAAATTTATGTGCATTTGTCTGAATTGGATTCCGTGATTTGAATTTTCATAAGGATTCGATATTAACTTCCCTTCGACCACACCCGAAAAAATGGTATTCCCTTTTTTTTTGCCCTTCTTTTCCTAAATCTTATAAGGACGGCATTTCTTCGATATAGCCGTGTTGTATGGTGAAAAGTTTAAGGTTTTTTCTTCGACGACAGCCTCTTGTATATTATTTTGTTCTATATACAAAAAGTTTGTAATTTTATAGGTGATATTCATGCATGTAGAGAAAAAATGGAATATGAAAGAAGTGCACGGTTATAAAAGAGGCGTAAAAATGGTTCCTCATGCAAAACACCTGATCCTGACCAAAAGGATTATGTGAATACATGAATAACATTGCTTTTCGCTTAGGAGGGTTTTTTTCCATAGGCTAAGAGCCTGTGGTAGGCTGGAAGTGATTTATTGCTTTAAAATTAATGCCGGTGGAATATATTTCTAAAATGTTTACATTTGGATGTGTACGTGTGTGATAAAATTTGATTTCGGAGAGTTTTCCACGATTTTTATGTAAATATACATTCGATACATTAATTTCTATCGTGTAACGGGTAAATACATATTTATTTTTTTTTTGTCAAATTATTTCTATAAAGTTTTTTTTGAAGATTAATGATCGCACCTGAGCTATATACAAACTGAAAAACAGTTTTTTTTTTCACCGCTCACATATTATGAGAAATGGGATTGTCCATTGTAGGCCCGACATCAACAGACATGAGAGATATCTTGAACGTTGCATTATGATAGTCTGAACATAAGAACATAATTAATAACAATGTTTATTTCAATTAAGCATTAGAAGGCTTGGGGGGGGGGGGGGGGGTATCAAAGTCTTATTTAGTACAGAATCGAGTTTCTTAGGTCTTGGGATGGAGTTTGAGTACCCACACTACTATACTCGGAGGCTTACTTTTTTAGTACTTCCCTCTTATTTATTCGAACTGAGGTACCAGATTTTTTGAACTTTTGATCGGCTCTGTTCCCTCAACTTATTACCAGCTACAATTCGTATAAGAAAGTTTTTTTCTGAAAACTTTTAGGGTGGGGGTAGGAAGCACCAGGCGGAGGAGGTGGCTGCAATACAGCATGTTGCATATCAAATGAGAGGTCTCCCCGAGCACTATGGGTTGGTGTACAATTTCCCGATTCAGAAAACTTTCTCGGAACGATTTTACCACGGGAAAGCCCATTTTCATGCACTTGTGTGACATGTACTCTTGTTACTACATTTCGCATATATTAATGCAGTTCTTTCTTCCATGCCCATTAGTGCTTTATTCTGCACATTTTTCTCTTCGGAAATAATTTTCCACGTAATCACGAAAAGTAGAAAAGCCGCACACTTTTTCACCAAAGGAAGTCGCTTAAGCTATACATCCGCTCGCCAAAGATTTCTACCGCTTAATTGAAATAAACATCGTTAATAAAATATTTTGAAAGTATCATATCATGTTTAAGACATTTTTCATGTCTGTTGATATCGGGCCTAAGGTTGTATGAAAAGTGGGTATTCCCTTTTTGAATATAAATCGTTACTGAATTCAATAGAAAGTAAGCATTTATAGAATTGAACTTTGTCAGACTCCAATCCAGAGATAAGTAAAAAAGTTTGACTTAAGCATCGCTCAGTTTTCGTCAAATTATCTAAACACTAGCTGAGCTTCCATTTTAGGAAAATTTCATATAAAAAAAAATAGTCAAAGTGGACTCCATTTTATTCTAACATCTGATAGATTACTACATGTGGCGAAAGCCAACGTGTTTATGATGGGGCTTAACTTAAAAAAAAATTTAAACTAAAAATATAGCTTTTTTTCTGCGCTGCTTTTTTAAAAAAAAAAAAGTATAAATATCACGACATAAGTCTTCACACCACACTGGTAATTTCTTGGCTGTTTCACTTGCGCATAAATGCAGAGAATGGGATATGCACTTCGAGATATGTATTCTAGAACAATCCTGCTTAAAACGAGACATAACGAAGTTATGTCCTCCCATAGTATTACAACCATCTGATCTAAAACCGATTATGTTAGATAATTTTACGTTGTGCATCTTAGAATACCATAAAACTGCCTCATATAATTATTTTGCTGTTGCCTGTTAATATATTGACTAAGTCGTTTCCCATCATAGAAACGAACAACAATACTGGCGGACTTCTGAGTAGATACATCGATAAACTTATCTGTCATGATACTGAATTTCGTATGCTTCAAGCCGATTACATTTTTAGTAATCACAGCTGCCTTTGTCCTCTTGCAAGTAAGGTTTTGTAATATATGTTTTTCAAGATTGTCACAAAACATAAACGTACACGCCGACAATAGCATAAAATTAAACGAAATGCTTAGATCTCTTAGGCGTAGTTATTTTGCATGCAATAAAAACTAATCAATTAACCGTTCCTGTAGTGTCCTTGAAGCGAAAGAACGGAAATAAATGTGTATAGGTCGGTACCAATAAAGAAAGTAATTTCTTTTGCCACTGTCAATTCGGGCTCCTGGGAATAATTCTCAAAATAAACTAAATGGTATGGACGTGAAAATAAACAAGATAACTGACACTGTGTATTTTATTCGTCAGATAGTCCTCCCGCGTGCGCGAATTATTCAATTACAAATAAAAGTATATACTTACGTGAGCGAAACGTATTTGGAACATTCAATCAGTTTGTGAGTAGATATACGTATTTCGTTAGATCTAATATTACTAAGCGGTAGTATAGTTAGTGTAATCTATAGTATTGGTTCTGAATTGTACCCAGTCGGTCTTTTGAGGTATATTAATGCCTTCTTTCATACCCTCTAAGGGAACCGGTAGTATTTCTTTTCTTATTTATAACCCGCATTACCAATATATGGCAACGGGACTGGAGGTCAAGTATATACTTCCCAGCTCACATCTTAAAGATGTCCTTAAAGAAGGTATGTCTTTATAACGCATTATGGAAGATATGCTTTTATGGATGGGGTGTGAACTGTTTGTATAGTGGTGGAATTGCCAAATTGAACTGGTTGTTGTTAATATCTATGATATGATAGATGATGATTGATCGGGACAACAAAATGTATATGCTGCACTTCAACAGTTCTTTATTAATATAAATATATAAATGTAAATATATCTATATATATTTATCCTAAATTTATAGTAGGATAAAAATTGAAATTAAATTATTTTTATTTTATGATAATATTTTTTTTTTATTTTAAATTATAGTTCTTTCTTTTAAATCTTTTCAAAATCTTTTTAAATTTTATTTTAAAGTGTAACATTAAACTTTTAAAATATTGTTTAACAGTTTTGCCCTCTGTCGTCTGAATTAAGAAATTTACAAATATGCTTTTTGGCAATAAAATTAATATTTTAATAAGTTTGCCCTCTGGCGTTTTAAATAAACTATTTATTTTTATTTTTTTGCCCTCTGACGTTTTAAACTAAACTATATAAGGTTGCCCTCTGGCGATTCACTTAAAACTAAAATATCCTTGACACAATTCTATATTTTTAAAAACAAATACAATCCAAAAAGTCTTGATGTGTATTTTCTAAAATTGTGTACAGTAGTTTGTATCTGTGTTTAAAGTTTGTTTTCTTCAAAATGTTTTCCTTTAAACGTCAAATTTGAATATTTTTATTTTACTTACAGTCAGTGCAAATATTACTCTGACAATATCTTATTTATAGTCAGCGTAAATATTATTCTGACAATCACAAATTATATTTTATTCTACTTTTATTTACCAACAAAAATAAAAATTATTATGTAGCTTCCGCTACAGGGTGCTCTTATATACATGGTGATTCAGATCAAGATACCATCCGGTACACCACTCGATTCCTTGAGGTAAGCTGATGAAAAAATTGTTCCACATACCGCCCTCCTCCCCTACAAACCTTCCTTTAGGAGTTGTGTCCAGTTTAAGATTTCGCCAATATTCGTGAATGAATATAACTTTTGAACCACCATATAGATTTTGATTATTGTTGGCTTATTAAATAGCCAAGAATAGTAGCTGTAGAAAAGTGTATTACTCTGTATTTTTTAATTAAGCATATTTAAATTATACTCAAAAATTTCCAAAATTTTGCACACAAATATCATAAATACCGTCATTTATTTCAAAAACTTTCTTCCATGTAACCTAAATTTATTGCTGCTTATTAATCCCCTACTTTCCTCTATCACTGAAGGAAAAACCGTATGCCAATACCTGTATCAGGTTTATTGGCACATTCAAGCCAGATCATAAAATTGCATACAGGTAATTCACAGGTAGGTACGTAGGGTCATCTATGACTGTATCCAATTTTATGACCTGACTTGAATGTGCCAATAAATCTCCAGTGGTAAAACTGATACAGGTATTGGTATGCGGTTTTTTCCCAGTTATAGAGAGTAGCAGAGGTATTAATAAGAAGCAATAATTAATAATCCAATAATAACCAAAATCTATAGGGTGGTTGAAAAGTTATATTCATTTATTCACAACAGGGTTCACGAATATTGGCGAAATCTTCAACTGGCCACAACTCCTAAAGGAAGGTTTCTTGGAGGAGGGGGGGGGGGGGCCTTTATTATTTTTGCTTTCTAAACATTTTTTTTTATATTCTTTACTTAGTTCTGCTTAAAAGCAAGTTCCAGTAGCTTTTTGAAGTTTTTTTCGTAATTACCTCGTCACTAACAACTTCTGTAAAAATATAATGTATAATCTGTATTTTTAAAAGGAACTGATTTATTATTATACTTACTGAAAAGTATATCCTTGAAGCGTTTAAACTCTTTGAATGCTTACTTTCCATGTATGCTGTCGTAGTTGAAACTTAGAATTATTTCTAGTTCAAAATATTGGTTAGGTCTTTCTGCAACCCTCCATTTTTAATAATTTTCTTGATCGTGGAAGCCTACGAATTTAGAAAACTTCTTAAGGGGTTATACCTCCTAAATTTTTTTTTGTTTTTTCATTTTTTAAATCATGCCAAAACAACCCTAGAATCAAAATGTACAACGCCCAAGTTCCGATCTAAACTCAAAATTTTTTTAAATCAATTTTAATTCCATAAAATGTCGACGAACGAGAATCCACAGCACGAGATGTGTCCCATCGGAGTAGACTCTTGGTGTACTTGGCAGCGCAGTAAAGCGCTGGGTACCCTTGCAACGTACGAGCAGAAGAATTCAATGCATAAGGTCGCATTCAACGTAATAAAACCCTTTTATGAAGAACATACCTCCGACAACCTTCTGTCACGCTACTTTTTACGATTCTTAAGATTTATAGCATTTTGAAACTTCAAACCCGTTTTTCTCCAAAACATGTTTTCAAAATCGGCAAGCAGTAGAACTCAAAAAGTTTATATCCGATTGACTTGAAATTTTAACTGTAGCTTCACCGTTTAATTATCTAGTGAAGTACACACGATTTTAGCGATTGATTAACAAGAAAAAAATTTATAAACAATTTAAGTCGATTTTTTTCGTCGAAAACATGAGTTTTTGTTAAAACAATCGCCATTTCGGGAAAAAAAATTCTAAAAATGTAATCATAAGTATTTATATATTTATATATATATATATATATATATATATATATATATATATATATATATATTTTATATTTTTTTTTTCATCTATGTGGAGTTGGACGAGACTTCTTCCGGTCGCCGCGGAAGACGTTTTTGAAATAGCGGTTTATGGTAATCACTGCACAGACGCCATTTTGTAAAAAAATGTCAATAACAAATTTTTTTCTCTTCTTCAAGAGTTGCTTAATCAATTGTTATATTACTTGTATGACATTAATATCAAATGTCCTTAAAAAAAATAATTAGAAAAGCCTTGGTTTTGGAGCGTTTGGGAGGTATAACCCCTTAATAACAAAGTTACATACATAAATATGGAAAATTATTTTTCATTACAATAACAGAAACACTAAGGGTATTCACTCTTTAATGTATCCTTGTAACCGATGTAAATATACAAGAAGAATTTACAACAAAGAGTGAACACACTCTTTAGCCCTTAGCTTACTTCGAAATGTAATTATGGGAACAGGGTGATAACATGGCAGACCATAGGAGCTCTCCCCGGCCTCGGAAAAAATGAGAAAATGCTCAAAATTCCTAGGATTCATAGTTATCCTAGAAGGAAGAATTGTGAAGATCCGGTTAAAAATAGCTGAGATAAAAACTAAAGTATCTCAACATTTATGAAAAAATGGCTTAAATTAAGGAAATACCGGTTTTTTATAGAATTTCTTAACCGTTTAGGTTGTTTCCCAAATTGTTATTTCTACTATTACTATGTAATTACCCACTATTTCAGTATAATGTCAGCGGATAAAACGAAGCCTGCTCAGACTAATAGTTTAGGAGAAATGTTAATAAAAGTAAAACAACCTCATTTTACGGCAATCTTTGCCGCTTTTTGCGTGACAAAACGTAAAAATGTACAATTTACCTTTACGGAATAACGGTGGTTCGGAGGATTTTTTTTTTAAACATGAAAAAGTTTCGTAATCGAACACTTATGCCTATGATTGAAAAAAAATTAGAAAAATAACTCATATGTAGTAATGGCGTATATGGGACCCAGATGGGGAAAAACAGTGAAATTCGGGAGTAAAAGCTCAGTGTGGAAATATCTCGAATTGAAAATAAAACCTTCTAATAGATAGAAAATTTTATTACCTTTAATTTAGATGAAAAATTTTTTCTCTAAGGGCATTCCTTATGATGCAGGGTCCGACAAAGTAAAAAAGTGGTTTTCAGTTAAAACGGAATCAAGTTTTAGAGGGTGGAAAAAATATACTATGGAGTATACCGGATTGCAATTTAAAAAACGCCATTCGATAGAGCTCAGCGGGGGCTTTAAATAGACGCCCCATATGTCATATTTGCGATTTGAGGAGGGTGGGCGTAACAACCCCGCACCCCAAAATACCCCCACTCGAAACTTTTTTTCGATAAATTTAATCGCCTTGTCCAACTAAAGACGAATATTAAGTTCGTTTTTTGAACGGTCCCCTCTTCATCCCGCAAGAAAGGTTCAAATTTTGAAAATAATTAAAGCTAGAACTTCAAATACTATTATTAAGTAATTTAGGGCGGTAATAGAAAATCGATCGCACCAATTTGTTTTTCGGTGATGTTTTATTAAGTTTTCCAGAAAGTTTCATGCTGTTTGATGCGCCATTACTGATGTTTTGGGCTCACAAATTTGCAATACCTTTTTTAGTGGGGGAAAAAGATGATGCGGGTAGATGTAAATTGAATACCCTGCTAAATCAATTGAGTACCACCTAGAAAAAATACGAGTGAGCCAGTCGATAGTCCTCAAAAGGATCTTTCATTTGGCATACTGGAAACTTTCCTAGGACACTCCCCTCCCCGGCTGCATCCGCTGACATTTGACGTTCAATCTCAACTGCTTAGTACAACTATACAACCCGGTTTACACTGCCAATTTGTGAATGTAAAAATACAAGACCCTTGTATTGCATTTTATATGCATAAGCCTTGTATGACTTTACTGGGTTGTAATCAAATACATCTTTTACAACGATACACTCTTTGATACAACATTGCGTGAATACCCCTATTGTATTTGTGAATACCTACCAGTTTATCTTCATCAATATTTTCTGTTTCCTTCTCTATGTTTTCTAATAACTCACTTTCACTGAAAAACATGACTCAAATGATTCATTCGAAATACTGAATGAAAGCCTAAAATTCCTATGTACCTATGACTCATTTTTAAATGCGCAAAACAAGTTGTAATTAAACTGAACACCTTACCTACTCCCTTCTCAGATAAGCGGTTCAATAAGTCGTAGATAGGGAGGCCAACTAGAATGTTCTTTGAAGTATTTTTAAGTGATGAAAGAATCACTTCACAAAGAAGTACAACGAAAAATCCGACTGGGAGTCTGATGATTTGTTATAGTTGTATGATTGGCTTTGTGTGATAGCGAGTGGTCCCAGCAAACATTAATGAAACGCGGAAGATTATCATCTTCTATATTGCAGAAGTCACGTCCTTCAGGAATGGATGTTCCCCGAATGCAATACTTCTTAATGAATTGCTTTCGTATAATCTAGGGAACACGAAAGCAATACCTGCAGAAGATAAGAGGAAGACATCGTTGAAGAATCTCGTTAAAGTAACAATGAGCATTGCCTGAAACAGAGGAAACTGATATCGTAAAAATAGAATGAATTAAATTATTTTTAAATACAGTTTTATAAATGAGAGGAGTAAAGTATTAAATATGTAGAAAACTTTACTATAATTTACTCCAAATGCTTATTAAACCAGAATCAATAGACCTAAATTTTCAGATAATTCATCTTCTTCATTAAAGATTAACATAAACCGGGTTTCACCCTTGAATAGCGTCCTCTTTTCGTCTAGAGGAAAAAAAAGGTAAAACTGAAATTGGAAGCAACCGAAATCATACCATATAATTATTGCTTAAGCAGCTTAAAAGCATATCACACATTTGTATTGCTCAATGTTTGCTGGGTTATGGCTCAAGTCAGTGAGTGGTGGTCTAATTGATATAAACAAGGTCTTATTGATCGAAAGGAAGGATCTCTCCCAAGAGAAAGGATGGAGGGTATTCTTGAATCCTCCGGAATATGATTAAAGGTATATAACTTTTGGATATTTCTCTCAGCCTCGGAATTAATATGTCTTGTAATTTGTACAGCATGTATTGCAAAATTTTCGAAGTCCTACGGACTTGCATAGAATCTGAACTATAAAACCAGTATTCCTGCAAACAGAAAATGTCATCCCATTTACGTCCGCCTGTTTCAGAAAAGAACGAATAATACCTTCCATGTCTGAGCTTTTTTGCTTTTAATGGATTGCCTTTGCTCCTTTCACTTCTCAATTTTGGCTCTTTTGATAGATTTTAGCAAAATTTTTAAGCACTTTTTGTACCCTCACTAGTGTTTGTATTTATTAGAAATACTAGTAATCTTAGATGGATTATGATTGGTTTGTATCTCACTCTACCAAAGAGGAAAGGACTTCGTACTGTATTGTATTGATATTGTAGACGATAGTTGAAGATGTCCGTGAATTTGGCCTTTTTGAGTTTTTTTTTTCCCGGACGGGAATCGAACCTACATTTGTTAGAATCACTCAATGATGGATAAAGAAGAATTTTAAGAACTTTTATTTTTAATGATTCTAAATCAAATTAATAAATACAAGAAGAAAAAACAACCGCCTCGTCCGGGGTTTGAAACCGAGACCTTCTTCTTTATCCATCATTGAATGATTCTAACAAGTGTAGGTTCGATTCCCGTCCGGGAAAAAATAAATAAAAATTGAATTTACAATTTATTTGTTCGCTTTCATCGCTAATAACAAATTGATAAATGCAAAAGGGAAAATCATCTGTCTCGTTAGCTCAGTGGTAAGAGCAGTCGCCCGGCAAGTGGAAGGTCCCGGTTTCAAACCCCGGACGAGGCGGTTGTTTTTTCTTCTTGTATTTATTAATTTGATTTAGAATCGTTAAAAATAAAAGTTCTTAAAATTCAAACAAACAAAAGCAATCCATGTAAAAGATAAGAAAAAGATATCGCTGATGAATCACGTTGAAGCATCACATGAGCATTTCCTGGAAGAGAGGAAAGTGATATCGCCAAAATGTGTCGTAAATATCGCCAAGGTAATAAAAAGTTATGTTGGAAAGCAAACATAAATTTACAAAATTTTACACACCGTATATTTTTATTAATGTGAAAAAAAGACATAATTTATGTAAATTTAAATGGTTTTTTTTTTAATAACAAATAGCATGTCGCTATGATTCGCCTTACATTGAAATATTTGTTTTCCGGCGATTAAAATTTTTCGATGCGCTCTTTTACATGAAGAAAATTTTTCTGGAAATAACGCTTATCGTGTTATCGTCCATATTTTGGAATTTTCGATGACACATATCTGTTTAAAAATTTTTAGAATTTATGAGGAAATGAAAATTAATTAAAACGTCTCAGATTTATTGAACTCCATGTTGTACACAATTAATCAGTTAAGCATTTTCCTTTCGACGTGATTACATCTGTAATATTCTACTAATTAAAAGTTGAAAGCAATTTAATGTCAAATGATTTTTTTTTACTTTAAAAAATCTAATATATCCTCAACTTTATTAACAAGAATTTTTCTTAAAATGTTTAATCCTTATTTTATTACTATGTCATGCACCTATTCAAGGTGACTCACTTTCTTTATCGCTGTCATGCTCTCTAAGGAAACCATTACAGATTCCCTGGCTCACACCTCTTGAACCGATTACATGAAACCGGCAAAGGGGGTTATGAACCAATAATGAGCTTCATAGCAGCATCCATTTGGAGCCTATGGGCAATTGTTCATAAATCTGCAGGGTGAACTATTGACCTTGCTATGGTTTAGGTTCCAGGGACCCTCAAGGGGTCCAAGTTTTTATTCAATCCATCCAACCAATACGTTCACTTTTTCCATTATATGCATTTTCTTCATGAAGATTCCTTAGGTTTGTTCTTCCGAAGGGCTTAGTCTGTTTCCTTTTCACACCTTAAATAAAAACGTAACGGTTCCAAAGTCGCTCTCACTTTGGATATTTTACTGGGCTTTGTTAACGCTCCACAATTTCTGGTGACGCATTTCAACTCCTCCTGATTTTTTTAATGTGTTTTTTTTTTTTATTTTATTTATTATTGTTATGTCTATGAATTGTTTTAAGGCTATGCAGTAATCTGTCTTCCCAGCGGGAAAAGGAAGCATTTCGGATGAATTCCAAAAACATTCTGTGAAAGGCATGGAAGCAAGACGCTCTCATACCAAGTTCATTTCTTTTAAAGCATTGATGTCCTACGAAAGGAAGATATATAAGGTGGTCACTTGCACACCATACCTCTGCTTGACCTCTAAGGTGAACGGAAACCTACCTTTTAAATTCCTTGGAAGGTGAAAATAGTAATCCTTTTAAATTCAATGGAAACATTCATTTTGCCACTTCAGAAAAGTGAATGGAACCATTAAGTATGAATTTTGGGAAGAACCATTCAATTTATACTCTCAAGAAGATGTATCTAGGGTACGTAAAAGCTCGCTCGCGAGCGGCTCTCAAAAGAGCGCTCCAGAAAAGCTCTTTGTAAAATAGATCCCGCTCGCGAGCCGGAGCCCAAAAATTTTTACTTAAAAGCTCTCGCTCGCGAGCTGGAGCCAAAAAAATTTTCTTACAGACCGAGCCGTTAAATTGCTCGGGCTCGCGAGCGAGCCATTGTATCGCTCCAGCTCTTCATCATTATATATACAAGTTTTGGGTTTTTTCACTGTGTTACTTAATCTGTGTAATTTTAGAGTTAGGAATATATGAAAAAAAAAATTTTTACGAAAGCTGCCCAAATCAAATTTATGACATGTGTTAATTAGGTACGCGTAAGTAACAAAAACATTTTCTTTAATTCTTGGTAAATTATATATATTAGTATTTTTTTTTCATTTGATTAATACATATAACTATAGTTTAAAAAATAAAAAGTAAAAAAAAACTAAATATAACATAGTGAATTTTTATTCCATAAAAGAATCTTCCTCTAAGAAATTCAGATCAACTTTTTCCAATACGGAAAAATTTAATTTTGTCATCATTATATTATTTAAGGTAAGTTTTGATAATTTGCTTCTTAGTTTTGTTAAGATGAGTGACAAAGCACTAAATGCTCTATCCACAGAAACTTGTGTAGCTGGGACCGCAAGTGCAACTTGGACAAGTTTGTTAATATCACTTCCATCGTTAGTAGTTTTCCAATAATTTAAAATATTTGTATTTAGTGGAAGTCGTTTTCCTTCGCTGAGAATAAGTAAATATTGCTTCAAAGATTTATCGTTGGAAGTCGTTGAAACTCCACTGCTCATTATTATCATTTTCGCATTTAATCTTGCGTACGGATCAGGATTCGCGGAACTAGTTGGAATGTTAGTCATCGACAAGTTGCTTGTATTATCCTGAGAATTATCATTTCCTTGATTATTTTCCACAGGTTCCAGGTTTTGTATGATGTCATATGTTTTTAGGAGATGGTTTTGAAAAAATAAATTATTTGTTAGTGGATAAATGCAAATAAGTCGCGATAAAATTTACAATAGCTGTCGTTTTTTGAGCATTTGTTAACATTGCTGAATTTTCATAATTGAACCTTGAATCAAGGTATAATGCAGCGAGGAAGGCGTCATGTTCTAACAACTTTTCCTTCCTTTGCCTCATTGCATGTAATAATAAATCAGCAAAGTCGTTATCCAAACTTTGTTCTTCTAGCTCAAGCTCACAGCATAACCAATCTCGAAAAAAATCTCCAATTATGTATTGTTCAGTCTGAAGTTTCTTGGTGCACTCCGCCAATGGACTGAATGCGGCTATGAAATTTCCGACGAAATCCCATTTCACTGTTTGTGGATCCAATATTTCTCGATTATGCTCATTTTCAAAATTTTCCACAAATTCCTTCATACTCATTAACGACTTCAACATTTCATAGGTTCAATTCAAACGTGTGATGTTGTAAGTGCCTGAACGAGTTACCGTTCTCAATTTTTTAACTGCATTCCTGCAATCATTTATGTGGCTATAAATTGTTTTAATGACATCATGTGCTGCGAGCTGAATCGTATGTGCGGCACATCTCACCACCGAAAGAACAGATGCTAGTGCTGATTGGATTGATTCATCCCTGTCGAAAGTGTTGTCCTGCTCTAAAGCATGCCTTTCTTCCTGCGTGCATTCTTCTTGTAACTCTTGAAGTATTTTAAATGCTTTAAGAACATTGGCGCCGTTATCGGTGGTACTTGAGTAAAGTTGGAGAATGTCGATGTCAAACTCCTTTAAACATTTCATAATCTCATCCTTAATTACTGACGCCGAATGTTTTTTCTAAAGTTGAATCATGCCTTAAAAAATAAAATTACGTGTTGTTCATTACTTCAAATTTACACAGAAATATTGTCAGAACTTACCTATTGTGTTTACATAAATTTTGTAGTTTCGTATATATTGTATGTTGACACCCAGAACGCTTCGGTCCAATCTCGTTGCGATATCAACTTTCAAAGACACCATTTTGTTTTTTATTCTTTTAGAAATAATTTCCTTTATTTGGTCGTTAGTTTTTTTTTATGATTAATCCAATGTTTCTTGAATTTAAGTTTGTTTTAAATATTTTTTCATATGGAGATATTAACTCTTTGAAATAGTCTTTATCGTCCAAAATTCGTAGTGGAATATTTTTCACAGTTAAAAGTCCAATACAACACTTAATAAATTTATTTTTGTCCATGTTCACATTCAACTTGCAATTTCTTCGAACATTTCCAGAAACTGCTTTTGGACCGTTATTGTTATCAGACTTAGAGCTATCACTTAATTCACCACCACTATCAGAAATATTAATTTTGTGTACACTACTATAATGTCTCTTAATATTTGACTGTTTTTTTCCTGTTAAAATTTTATTACACTTCAAACATCTTGATTTATTTTCCTCTTCGTGGAACTCAATATATTTTCCTAAAACTGAACGCTTTTTCGGTGCCATTATTCACAAATTTAACAACCTGATTAATTTTTAACTGAGACTGCGGCATACAGCACAAACCACAATACGTTGGCTTAAATCTAGATACAGAAATCACAAATAAATAATACTTTGCTCCTGTATGCTATCGTTTGTTTTTTTTTTCCACCTCCCTTAGATACATATACAAAATACAGTTGATTTGGTTTACATTAAATTCTACCTATGTAGGCATACATTTTCTTCTTTAATAACAATTGTCCCAGTAGGTATCTGTATAGCAGGTCTCAGAGTTCCTTTTCATTCAATTAAATAATACGGAAATTCTAGCAAAATTAAGGTAGAAAACGAGTTTTTATTTAGGTACAGGTATGCTTCTGTAGATATCCGTCGTAAAAAAACTGAAAACTACATTTTCGGTACAGTTTCCGTATTGTAATTTATATATTTTGAGCGTTGTTTTAAATATATAAATGTATTTTTTTGGGCAAATAAAATTACTCCGAAGAATAAAATCATAATATACAGAGTTGGTATACTATGTACTTTTTATGTTTTATCTCTTGTGAACCTTGATATAGATATAAAAAAAAAATCGTCTTTCATTATTGAAACAGGTCGGTAATTTTAATTCCTAAGAATGAGCAAGGGACAGTGTAAACAAAACAAAAAAATTGTTCATGAGCAAAGAAGAGCCAATAGAAGGAAGCTCACAGCTCCCGCTCGCGATCCCGAGCCGTTAAATAGCTCCGGCTCGCGAACGAGAGCGTTTAAAACTTTTTTTGTTGGTTTCGGCTCGTGAGCCGGAGCTATTTAACGGCTCCGGCTCGCGAGCGGGAGCGTTTTAAAAAAATGTTTTGGCTCCGACTCGCGAGCGAGGAGTTGGGAACCGCATCAGGAGCCGCTCGTGAGCGAGCATTTACGTACCTTAAGGGAGGAACTTATCTTGCTTTCTCAGAAATGTATAACAAATAAACAATCTTCACATGGCGAATTTGAAGTGTAAAACAATATGCGATCAACTGAAACTTAAATTGAACAAACCAGTTCAGTCACTTTTCTCAATAACTCGCACTCGCACTTTTAAATATTAATTAACTGTTGCGATCGCAGTTATGATATTAAAATCGTAAATTTAAATCTAGCAGGGGCATTTAAAAAACATCAAAAGTATAAAAAAAAAAAGCACGATTTATATAGCCAATACGGAATTAATATAAAAAATTAGATTTGTTGTATCAAACTGAAATATTTCCGCTGATAAATTCACAAACCGTCGATTTCCTACTCAACCCCTATTAAGTTGAGGTCATGTATGTATGTACATTGCTCATTTGCTCGTCGTAAGTGAACTAATTTGTTTACATAGTCCTTTTTGAGTTTGGTATTATTTCATCCTCTTGTCACTTGTCACACAATATTAACTCATGAAATGCTATTAACTCGAGTGTAATTTCTCGTCAGCTAATCAGGATGTGGCCGAACACTGCAGGATATACTATATAATATATACATGAATATGCCCATGTAAGCCTTAACTTGCAATTTATTGATGACCAGCAGCCACATACTAACTTGTAGTCAGAAGCTGCGTCATCAGGATGCTCTTTCCAAATATAATAATTGGATTGATTATCTTTCACAATGGGATATACTTAATTAACAGGGATACATATATATGTACTGATCGGTAGCATCACATGTCACCGTTAATGGTATTAAAATTAATGAGCACATTAAACTGACCAAACTTTGACTTTTCACTTCGGTTGAGTTATTTTGCATTTTGATTTACTAAAGAATCATATCTGCATGCAATGCGGCCTAAAATTTGAAATAATAATAAATGAGAGCCAGAGAAATAACACAAGTTTTTTTACGAGTTTTTGCTATTACAGAATATTGTTGAGCTCTTAAAATGAGCGAATTTATATATGTCTGCATCAAAAGACAAAAAGCATCTCTGTACCGAATTATGGCCTACGGCAAAATACCCGAATCATGCAGTGGTTTAACAGGAAAAACTGCTGGGATTTTATAGGAAAGCCTTGCTAATCCCATAAAATTAACAGAAACAAACTGGTTTATATACTTTTCCAGTTGTAAGCGTAATTTTAAGGCAATATTTCAACCGCTGCTAATGGGGAGGCATATTCGTTGCTTTTAATTTGCCTTTAATGCCCCGTTTTTATTAAGCTAAATCCAGCTGCACAGAAAAATTTTTACGGGCAAAAATTGCTCACAATTTAACTTTTGTGCTGTATGAAAATAATTAATTTAACAAATCTTTATAGCTTTGTACATCAATTTAAGTGTTAATTATTTTCATAATTTCGGTAAGATGTGCAATTTTATTGTTTTGCATTAAAAGTTTTGCATTCAATGCGAATTTTTTAGCTATATTTGAGATATTGGATGGTAGTTGATTCGAGTCACTGGTCCATAATCGATATAGAGCCATGCTAGCGGGGATGTATCTCACCGCTAATGATTTACGCCTGAACTGGAGAGATCCCAAAAAAACTCAATCAGTGCATTGTAAATGTCCTGCTTTAGCGCCTAAAAGTTGCATGTTACTAGGAATGACATCTATTTGGACCTAGCTGAACTATGGAAACATGTATGTCGCATTGCTTTAAATCCATTATGAAAAGCATATCGAAAGTGCCCTCAAATCGGCTCTTTATTCTAAAATTTTAAGAAAATCCTATCATTGCTTTAGACACCTGCGATAGGTATTATTTCCAATGAAAATTTTTGCAGCAACTTACACTGCAAAAAAAAATGTACGGTTCCCTATATTCAGTGCAAGGTATTTCCATAAAATAAGTTTTGTGTACCCTTAAAAATTGGAAATATGCCTTTTGGCTACCTAAATTTAATCAAATAGTACATAAAAAACATATTCTGAGTAAATTTCTTTTCAAATGCTGTACTATATATGACCCTTTTTAAAAGGAATTTTTAGTTGCAAGGTATGTACTTTTACCTGAGCTGTGTTATTTTCCATATATTTTATTATTTTGTGTCCAATATGTTATGAAATTTAAAAACCCAATCAAATAAAAATATACTCTCATTTGATAAATTCGGAAAAATAATATCAATTCCAAAATGTTATGGAAAAACGAAACCCTTCACTTTCGTTAAAATACTCCAAATACAAGGCATATATTATCGTGTTATAACCCACCCAATGTGTGCACTGTGTACAGTTTTATTCTGACATTTTTGTGGATAAGACGTGCACGAATGAATAATTTTAAAAACTGTCTTCAAATTTTTAAAAATCAATAATTGTGAAATCTTAAAGTGATCTATGGTACCACTAAATAATTGTGAGGAGTAAGAACAATGTTTTTTTTTTGTTTAAAATAAACTTGTTTATTTTGTTTTGTACATTCATTTTTTTTTCTTTCAAATATTCCTTAATAAAAAAATTAATTATTTTAGGAAAACTTAATTTGAGGGAAAAGGACCACTAATGGACCCAACAAGCAATGACTGGTCAATAGTACATACAATAGACCGTCCTTTGTCCTGAAATTGAAAAGTGGTGAAAATCAAAACTTGGTTAAATCGAACATCTTTTTGACGTCGATCTGTCGACAATATACCACATGAAACACGTCTTCAGACGGAAATAAAGTCGTCATATTAGCCACCAATTATTAATACAAAATGACGTCTAGTTTAAAAAACTTACTTTTCCACACTGGAATGACGAATATTTCCAATAAAACTTGAACTAAAAGGTAGGAAAGTTGTAATTAGTTTTTTAGTATAAGTTTGATTGTAAATATTCGCTGGTGCAAGGTTTTGAAAAGTGAGCTTTTTCATTCAGCGTTTTCGTTTTTCGATGTACTACAAATATGAGTTTCCAGGACATAGCGTTAAGTAAAACTCATCGACTTAAGAGGACATCTATGTGTCGGAAAAAAAGGTCATTTTTGTGAATTTTTTCAAGGAAAGCTATTTAAAATTTCGGATTGTGGTTTTAATTATCTAAAAGTACAGTGGTGTGCAAATTAGTTGGGACAGACGAGCTTTTTTTCAATATTTCGGGTAAATAAAGGTTTTTCCATATAAAACCCGTAAATTATTTATATAATATATTTTATTACTGTTATGTATTATGTCTACTTTTAGAAAAATGTATTCTTAGAATATTTGCATGTGTTTCTTTTTTGATAGAATTTTGTTAGCTGTTGAAGGACATTTATCTAGTTTTTGTTGCCATATATATTTATATTTTGGCAATGGATATCGCTGAGGAGAAGAGACCCAAAGTCATCGCCTTGCACGAGCATACGTCTAAGACTGTCAGGGAAATTGCTGAAGCTGTTACCATTGGAAAATCAAGCGTCTCGAGGATCATTGCTTTGTACAAGGATACCGGTTCCATTGCAACATGACGCAGAGGACATTGTGGTAGAAAACGGAAGATTACGGAGAAGGATGATAAAATTTTGCTGCGAAATAGCTTCATGACCCCTGGGAAGAATAGTTATGATCTTCAAAGAGATTTGGGAAGGGCTGGTGTTCACGTAGATGTGTCGACTGTTCGGCGGCGTCTATTAGAAGTGCGGCGCAAGGCAGTAACACCATTAAAAGAGCCACTTCTTACCAAGACCATGAACAAGAAAAAGCTACAATAGGCCAAGGATCATAAAGATTGGACATCTGAAGACTGGAAAAGAGTAATATTTTTGGATGAAAGTCACTTTGAAGTACAGGGTCACCGGGTTAGTGTTGTAAGAAGAAGTCCAAAATAACCGCTGCGTCCTGGACATATTATTAAAGCTCCTAAGCACCCACCTAAAATTATGTTTTGGGGATGTTTCACCTCTACTGGTCCTGCCAGCTTAAAGCCAATTCAAGGCATGATGAACAGCACCAAATATGCAGAAGTTTTAACTGAAATGCTCCTGCCTACTTTAGAAAGATTATTCTCGGACAGAAATGGAAATTTCCAACAAGATCTTGCCCCGCGCCATGCATCCAAAAAAATGGAGATATTTTTTTAAGCAGCATTCTATTCAAGTACTTAAATGGCCTGGAAATTCGTTTGACCTCAATCCGATTGAGAATCTATGTGCGATTATCAAAGCTAGACTCAGGAAGAAGGATTGCACCACGAAAACCAAGCTTATTTCGGCTATAAATGAAGCATGGTTCCACGACTTACAAATAATAGATATATGTGAAAGCTTAGTTTTATCGATGCCAAAACGCAGTGAAAGTGTTATCAGTAATACAAAATATTAATATAATAACATTTTCATATATTTTACTTTATTTTTTTAATAAACTCTATATTTCAACAAAAATTTCCTTGTCCCAATTAATTTGCACACCACATTTTCAAAATTTTCAAAAATATGTCTAATTTTATATATTTAAAAATATCGAAATTATACAAGGATATTGCATGATCCTTAGAACGTCGTAAAAAATCTGCGTATAAACAACAAAACAAACTTTATTTTTGACTTGTAAACCGATTGACAATTTTCGAATGGTTTCCTAGATACAAAGGTTCATTAATTTAGAAATACTTATGTTTCCAAGTGTTAGAAAAAATTTTATTTCTGTAGGTATTTACTATATTATAATATATTGTATTATTAATAAGCTTATTGCTTAGCGATTTTATTTTGAATCCTTTCATGGGAATATTTCTATCACGTTTTAATGTGTGATGTCCGGCTGACAAGCTTCCGAATTATTTCTTATGATGGACTAATAAATCGCATGCACATTGTTTAAATAGTCTGCGAACTTCAACTTCTTCTGGACTCCCATCCACGAGAATTCCTCTAGCACCTCGTTAGTTGGTAGATGCTTCATACATTTCCTAACAGAGTATTCGACCCCCATGCCCACAATTTGCTGCAGTTTTTCCACCTTTAAATGTAAATTAAAGTGTATTTCATAATTCTGAAACTTTTTATTTTATCTCATCAATTGTTGTTTCCTAATTCCGTCCATCAAGTCTGTCTCCAATTTAGAGAGATCCTACAATAAAATTAGTAGAAACTTAGGAAGCATATGAAAGCACTCACAAAAACAAAATGACGACAAAAAACGGCAAAAGTAAGATATCAAAAAGAGGTTAAAAACAATGAAAAATTAGTAATAATAGGCTCTAGAGGGTTAACTAGGATTACGTCTAAAAGACGGCAAAACACTGTTAAATCTAGGGTCTATTTTGAGTCATCAAATGATATTCTTTCATATATTTCTGTATAATACATGCATGGTCAGCCATTTGGTGATCAAATTTCAATTACATTTTTTATACTTATACGAACTTGAACTCCTGAAAGACATCATATGTCGACTTAAAAAAGTGTCAGTCAAAACGAAGTCTAAATTTGATGGAAACTAAACTCGATGGTCTTAAAATTTCAAATATTGACGTAAAAAGGACGTCACTGGAAAGGAGTCAATAATAAGTCAATAGTAAACAAAAATTCGGTGAGCATGTCATAGTTTAGTAGAAGACTTACGTCTAAATTACGTCGAAATGAGCAAAGAATTCATAATATATTTTCAGTTAAAAAATGACGTTCTATATATCAGGCAAGTCTTAAAATATTTGTTGGGGGAGGTATTTGTGTCCATATTAAAGAGATATTTTTAGACCCCAGCTGTGGAAATTATTATTCATTATACTTTATGTTTATTCCCATCTATAATAATGTATTATTTACATTTGTTTAATAGTTCATCAAAGATAGTGCATTGAATACTCCATTGCTCCTTTGAAAAGAATTCCTACATTCATCAGAAAATTACTCAATACGCATCTACTTATGCCCCTTTATCATAGGTACTTCAAGCGCGCTTGTTTACGCTTAATTAATTCAAAAATTTCTCTAAATTTTACGGATATTTCCACAAAATTTAGTTAATTCAGTAAATATCACCCAACTTATATGGAAACAATTTCCCCTTCACCCGATAGAAAATTCATTAAAGCTTATTAAATTCAAAATCGCTATAGACAGGTGAAACTTACCCATCTCGAAAGCCCAAAGTGTACTTCTCCTTCAAGTTAGCGAAATATGCATAAACTTTGTGCCACAAATTGTTGCCACCGAATTTAAGGAAATATTTTTTATAGTGTACACAGTAAAAAGTAATTCCCTAAAGTGAGTGGCAACAATTTGTGCCACAAAGGTTAGGTATTTGCCGAAAATATTAGGGAAAGCTCCACCTTGGAAAACGTAGACTAGGTTTTTCTCCCTCAAATGTAGGGAATTTTTAGGGAATTATCCCTAAAATTTAGGGATTTTTTAATTTCGTTTTTCCCAAAAATGTAGAGAATATTCCCCAAAATCTAGGAGTAGGTGATAGCGCAACCCTTCACCATAGGTGATAAAATACCACATTCCAAAATAGATCATAAAACACCACCCCCTTTAAATTCATAAGAATTTTTTATTTATTTATTTATTTATTTATTACTGTTTTAAAAGCACAGTTGAGATACAAAGCTCATAGATGTGTGCATAGTAAGTAAGTAAGTAAGTAAGTATTTATTTAAGAAGAGTACAATAAGACAAAAGTCTTTTCATTAGTACTACTTAAACTAACATTTTTCAACACTAACTAGAATAAAAAAGAATATTTCGTGAGTTTGAGCATATAATAAGTGATGGTAATAGAAATTAAGAGGAAAAAGAAAATAATAATTATATAGATAATAACATCCATAATACTATTTCTAATATAATAACAAATGCAAAAGAACTAAATATTAAGACTAAAGATAACTAAATATAAAGAAAATCCTAAAGCATGTGCAGTCAACCGACTATAATAATAACAATTAATCTGGGTGTCATCACCCTAATGATGTGTGCTGCCAGAGTAACCGTTTAAAGGAAGTGGCCGAGCTCGCTCGCTGGATTGAAACTGGGAGAGCGTTCCAAATGCGAACAGTATATACAAAGTAAGAAGATTTCAAAACCAGATATTTGAAGCGAGGCAGTAGTAAGTCACTACGTCTATCACTATGCAAAAAATTTATAAATTCGTATAGGTATGCCAGTTTACGTGTGTTCAGTAAGTTGAACAGAAAAAGTAATGCTCTGCGTTGTAAATATGTTTCCAAAGAGCAATCCAGGATTCGGTGTCAAAAGGAAGAAATCTGATCATATCTACGAAGCCTGAATGCGAACCTAATGGAATCATTGAAGGCAACTTCGAGCTTACGCCTACACCGTGAGTCGAGTCTTGGGAAAATATTGGAACCATGTGACAGATGCGGGAGTATCAGTGTCCTAACCAATCTTATACGCAGGATTGTGGGGAGCTGGTCAGCATACAACCAAACTCGGCGAAGTACCCCATATATCTTACCTAGTTTCATTTCGATATGGTCTCAACAGTCCATTGTGAATTTAACACAATGCCTAAGTTTTTAACTTTCTGTACATATGGTATAGTGGTGCGATCGAACTCTATCGGGGGAAAATTGGTGGAATCGCAGCTTCCTTTGCATACCGCTAGCGCTTGAGATTTTTTGAAGTTGAGCTTTAAATTATTGTCGTTTCACCATTTTAATATTTTATGAAGATCTTCGTTAATTCTGCTAACACAGTCCTCTAAGAGCCCCATGGGACGATCAAGATATATTTGCACGTCATCAGCGTACAGATGAATGGAGCTATTTCTTATAACAGTTGGCAAATCATTAATAAAAAGGCTGAAGAGCAGAAGTCCCAGCATTGACCCTTGTGGGACTCCGACAGACAAAGAGAGCCTAGAGGAAACAGCTTCGTTCACTTTAACTCGTTGTGAGCGTTTCTCCAAAAAGCTTCCAATTAATTTCAGTGCCGGCGAGCCGAATCCAAAAAGGCTCTTCAGCTTGTTAAGAAGTTTCTTGTGATCAATGCTATCGAAAGCTTTCGTGAAATCGAGTAAGACTAAGAGCGCAATGCGGTCATTATCCAGAGCAGTTCTAATGTCCGTAGTGATTTTTAAGAGAGCTGTCTCACAGCTATGCCCGGGACGAAAACCTGACTGCCAAGGACTCAGGGAATTCATTCGATCCAGGTACTCGGATATTTGATTTGCCATGATTTTTTCAAGTGCCTTCTAGTGCATACTCCTGGTAAAAAAAAATTACATGATAAATAAAAGTGTTATGGCAAAGCAAAAATAAACTATCTAGTAGAAGAGAGTGTGTATATATATCTAGTACTAAACTATAACAAATGTGTTACAAAAATTGAAAAAGAGAAAAGAAAGCAAGAAAAAATACAGAAAAAAAAAATTATGCATCTACAGATATTATAAAAATAAGTGAACCTAATTATTGTCAGCATTGAGCAAAGTAATCCAAAGCCCCCATCCTGAAATCCCTCAAGCTCCATGCGGTGCGCCCCACACAAAGGAAGAGTATTCCAAATTCCAACACCATGAGTGAAATAGTCGCGAGTGCTAAACAGTGTATAAAACCTTGGTAATAGTAATAATTGGGCTCGACGAGATGACAGAAGTTCAACATAATCCTTGGGTTAGTCCGGAGCCATATTATTTAAAATTTTATATATTATTATGCATATCCCAAGATTAAGGTATCTATTCAAACCACAACCCAAGACTTGTCGAGAAAAGACAGATTTGGTCAAAGCGGCGGCAGTTATGCTCCAGACTAGGGTTCTTTATTTATGTAGCTTCAAATTGTTTCCAAAGAATTTCGAAGACAGCCTCGAATCTTCCAATTTCAAATAGCAAATATTGTAATGAAAATGTATATTATATAGCGGCTAGCATGCTTCACAAAAAAAGTCAGGTGATCAAACTTCTTCTGTGAGGGAAATCATAACATCATCGTCCAGGTCAACATTAAAGACCTAGAAGCTACTACGGATGTAATAGCTAAAATATTTTCCTTTGAAAAAAAGGTACCAGGTAACAATTAACGACAAGAAGTCTGACATTAGGCCAGAAGGATCCAGGTCCTACAACGGGCCCATGTCAAATATAGTGACGGGTCCAGGAAAGATGGCAAAACAGCGGCAGGATTGGTCCGTCCAATAGTGGAGCTGTCCATTCCTCTTGGTACGTCGCCTTCCATTTTTTCTAGCGAAATTAATGTTATTTTGACAGTCCATTTCCTGTTGTCTGAGCCAATATAATAATTCCACTCTGTTAGGTTTTAATCTGGAATTAACAGACAACAATTTTAGTTTGACAGTTTAATGTAAAATTGCTATCAGTAGGGATAAACTCTGCATATAGGAAAAAGTGCCAACTGGAGAGTACAGTGTATATTAGCTGGGAAAGATGCAAATGTATACTAGGTTCACTTGTGGACTGGAGTATTGATGCTTATATATTCAGTGCACTTGCGATGATTGGAGTTAGCTAACTGTAGTCCAGAAAACTGAGGGGAGTAAGTGGACCATCCTGGAGGACTGGCTTCTTGTCGGCTAGTTGCGGGGATTCAGGGATTATCTTCGGCAGAAGGCAATCCGGGACATCTAACTTCTAAGCGGGTTACTTCCGTTAGAAATTCGTTAGAAAGTATGTAAGAGCCAGCTGGCACCGGACCAACAGTCCTCGAGGTTTTAAGAATGACCTAAGCAAGCATGATCCTTAAGGATGGGTGTTTGGAAATACCGTCCTCGGGTATCCAGGAACTGCTGATGATGGTCGATTCTGGAGAATAAGCGTCAAAGACAATCCTTGGGAAACCAGAAACTGTATGGTCGTCTGCATAGACAGTCGTTTGAAATCCGGCAACTGGTTGAGCATCTGTACAGACAATTCTTGAGCATGAACTATCTGGACAGACTGTTAGTGATGACTAGATCGCGCCTCAGAGGCGCTTCCTAAAGCTAAAGAACGAAGCAATATTAGCCCTTCGGAAATAAAATGCCATATGGGGTCCTTAATACAATCGTACTTTATTAAGGTTTCTTGCTTCTAATGAAGCGTTGCCATCTAAACTAGGCTATCTCTTTCTTTACAACTTAATAGGCCTACTTTATAATTCTGGTCAAAATATTCCTATGCCGCACGAAGCAGTTTTTTGCGATTTGAAAAGCACTCGACTACTAAAAGGTCAATACACTGGTTCATTTTAATCAGGTACATGCTATCACAAAAGTGTGGCCGTGCCGTCACGCACTCCACCTGGTAATACTAGAATCTATGCTTTTGGTGGTTTTGGCATGATGTATTAAGACCTACACTCTTAATAAACTGTATTCAAGACTTCAAGTGGCGGATTCCCAATTCCAGCGCTCTATCAATATTATGACATATATACAGAGAGCTTTAGTACAAAGTTGAAAAACGCGCCGGCGGTGCATATTTTTTCTATATAGAAAGAGGAAAAGTTTATCATTGACGATTGAAAGTATTCGCTGCTGTTGGAGGATAATCTGCGAATTTACCCTTTTGTTTACGTTTTGATGATTTGATTTTGTATTTTTAAGCTTAATCTTAGCCGCGGGTGAACACCTGGTCCTAGCCAAATGTTCGCTTTTCCAGAAAGCCACTTTAGGAGAACTGTAAAAAATGGGAAAACATGCACCTAGACCTCGTACAGCATAGTGCGCCCAGTATTAGGCAGGCGAAAGAATTTTTAATATACTTTCCAATCCATGTGCGCACAATAATTGGTCATAGCAAGCAGTTGATCAGGCTCTTTACTAATGCAGTCGCAGGACATGACCCCTTCCGTCATTTTTTAAAGGAGATATGCAAATATAATAGTGAAATGTGTCGACTGTGCAAAGAGGAAGATGATTATATGTGAGTGTCCCACGCTTACAGCATTATGCCGAATTCATGCAATGCAGAGTGGAGTAGAGTGGCGTAAAGTGCCAACTGGTATTCTGTTTTCTTCGCACGCAGTAAGGGATGTGGTCATTTTTGTATAGCTCAGAGTAGACTGGAGTTGCATGAAAATAGGTACAATTCTATTTTCACGCTGCCAATTCCGAAAGCTTTATCATAACTATCATGTTTTAATGATATTTCCTGATTTAATATTTTTTAATGTTAATAATAAAACAGCAGGGTCTTTTTCCAAGCTTCATGATTTAAAAACCAAAAAGGTACGTCAATTTTTAGCTAGTATCGAAGCAATATGTTGTTGCAACCAGATGTCGCCTTTTTTCGAATTCTTATTTTGCCAGCCAGAGTTTTTTGCTTGTTTCTCGATTTGTCGTTTTTCTGGCGATTTGTTATGTAAATCTTAAAATACAAATTTCACTCTGCGCTGCATTGCCAACACCTTCGTTCTGGATTCAAAGCTCAGTCTGGTCCACTCTGCTCCAATCAGCTCCACTCTATATTGTGAATTCGGCATTAAGCTTGCAAATTACGGAGAAATACTTAGGTCTCCAAATAAGGTTTGCAATCTAAAGGGGAAATAGCGAGCTCGTTAAAAGACTAGATTTTGATTAACCTTCTTAAGGCAGAAAACAATCGATCAAACTCTGGTCACAGTGTCCCAATGTTCCTAGTGCCCTAGTCGCCCCAATTCAACCTAGATTTAAAAGTGATATTTGGTCTACGAGGTTGCACATTATGAAAAACATTCAATGTGGCAGATGTAGCGGAAGTTACATAATAATTTTATTTTTTTGTTAGTAAATAAAAATAGAATAAAATATAATTTGTGATTGTCAGAATAATATTTGCACTGACTGTAAGTAAAATAAAAATATTCAAATTTGACGTTTAAAGGAAAACACTTTGAAGAAAAAAAACTTTAAACACAGATACACACTACTGTACACACCCAGCGGGAAATGGAATCATACTATCACTCAAACCGGATGCCTTTCTTGGAAGTTGTGATGCATGCCACTTCATTGGACACCTTGTAGGACTTTTGTACAGGCATGTCCTAGGGAGGAAGCAGTTCAAGCTTTTTCGTGTGGTTCCCTCTAGCTTCATTGGAAGGAACGAGGATGCATGCCTCTTCATTGGACACCTTGTAGAACTTTTGTACAGGTATGTCCTAGGGAGGAAGCAGTTCAAGCTTTTTCATGTTTTGCACTAAGGTTTTACTGCTTTAGCAAAACAGGAATGAGCTTGAAAAGGGCATTACACCTTCCACCAAGCTTCTTACGGGATTAATGTGGAATGGAGCGACAATTTTTCGGTTTTTTCATATATTTGCACAATAAGTTTAACTGCTTCCACAAGCCTTCACGTGAAAGACCTGACCAGATTTCCCGGTGGGCAATTTCAGGAAATACACATCAAGACTTTTTGGAATGTATTTGTTTTTAAAAATATAGAATTGTGTCAAGGATATTTTAGTTTTAAGTGAATCGCCAGACGGCAAACTTCTTTAATTTAATTTAATTTAAAAACGCCAGAGGGCAAACTAAAAAAATAAATAATTTTATTTAAAACGCCAGAGGGCAAAAATCTGTTAAAGAAATATCTAACGTTTAATGCTAGATTTTTAATAAAATATTAAAAGATTTAAAAAGTCTTAAAAGAAAAACTTATAAATTAAAATAAAAAAAATATTATTACAAAATAAAAATAATTTAATTTCAATTTTATCCTATTATAAATTTAGGATAAATATATATAGATATATATACATTTATATATTTATGCTAAAAAAGAACTGTTGAACTGCAACATCTACAATTGTTGTCTCGATCTATCATCATTTATCATATCATAGATATTATCAACAACCAGTTCAAGTTGACTCCAACCTCTCAACACCCAACAGTTCAGCACACACCATTCCAATTCAGTATCTTGAGGCAGTTCTGATATTCAATTTTTTAACTTCCAGTTCTCTGGCAGAAATGAAAATCTTATCAAAAAGTAGAATTTCTGCAAAAACTCGTGCCCGATCTCATTTAATTTTTTTTACGATTAGCAATTTCTTCAACATGTTCTGTTTTAAAACTAAAAATAAATATATACAGGGTGTGTCTTAATATGTTCCAACCTTTTTTAGTGGTATTCACGAAATACGTAATTTTTCCAGGATGTGTTTTAACGTTTTGCCGACATTCAGACATGACTTTTTCATATTTCTGATACAATTATTTGAAAGAAACAATAAACTTTGACTTTTCAATTTGATTAATGTGGTGAGAACTTTATTTTTATTATTCATCATAAATTATACAACAACATTTTTTTTGCATATTCTGATTTACATGTTGCGTGACCGTGTACTAACCAACTTGACTAAGATGAAGATGGATAGAAGCTCCAGTAATCGTCTTTGTGTCTTTGTATTAATAATTTCTATAAATAATATTTTATGGAAACATGTGAAGAAATGATGCCAATCCAGGTTGCTAGATTTACGTAGCTTGGGGCGGCACTGAACCTAAATACGCCATTTATCATAATAAATGTAATTTTTAATTCGTCTGATACAAAAAATTTTCATTCAAATTAAAGTTTAATTTTATATTTAAAAAAAAAAAAAACATAAATAAATAAATAAAAGTAAATCCTTTACCACACTTAACCATAGAGGTGTAAAGGTAAAAGAAACATCTACGTAAATCAGCGGTATATATACATTCATATATTAATTAGCTCTTCTATATTCCATTAAATTTTTAATTTCTTGTACAAAAATCAACTTCATCTTGGCTTATTTAATTAATTATATCTAAAAATCAACGAGACTTTCTGCTAAGACATACATATAAAACCCATTTCGCCTCAGACTTTTTGCCATTAAGCGATAACTGAGAATTTTCGTTTTCAGTGATTTTTTTTTTGTTTCCATAAAAAGCGTACTAATAAATATATTTCGAGATAAGTAACGCTGAAATATTTCATAAAATAAACAGGAAAAAAAATCCAAGTGTCATTTGTTTCCCAAGCTATAGAGAGCAAAGAGGATTTTCGTTGACCTAAATCATTTAGAGATTAAGCTGTGTTATGACAACGCCATAAAAGTCTTGGACTTTTATAGCTTTTTTTTTGCTTTAAGTGTTTTTGGTACATTGCGTTAAAATTAAGGACATTTCCACTGAGGTTTTGTTAAGAAATCCAGATTTGTTGTCTTTTGACAGGTATGTGCGAAATGGTTAAACAAATATATAGCAGCACTAATGCGTTTTAAAGAGTAATTATATATTTTATAAAAGCTTTTAGCTTTATTTTGCTCTCGAAAGTAGGGTATGAAAGTAGGGTAAAAAAATGGTTTCTTATGTATGATAAAACAAAGCAAAAGTTGCATGCGTTAAATCATCAGGGAGCTAAGAACTAATATTAATAAAAATAAATATGACTATGAAAAGAAAATATTGTGATGATTTCAAAATACGTCCCGCGATAAGCTTCCAGTTATGAAGTTTAAAGAAACTTACACGCTTTTTCACTTTTCTTCGCGCCGAGAGGGTACAATGGCGGTACCCTTCAAATGTAACAAATACAAAAATATGAATAGAGGCAATTCGACTCGTATTGCCTCTTCTCATATTTTTAATGGAATGCGGTTGCACATCGATGCAATGTTTTTCTTGCTGCATGAAATATTTGTATGATTCTACCACACAGAATGAAATAAGTGAAAAATATATGGAAAGATAAGATAAATACTTGATTACTTTTTCACTGCCAACCATAACAGCGTTCTTTTTCATAACCAATTGAATCCTCCTAGTGTTTTTGACCATGATTTTATCTTTCTGTCATACAGTATCTGCTTCTATCCCACACCCAAGATAATAAAATATCGATCATACGATGCCGTGAATGTTCAAAGTCTACTTGAGGAAGCATCCACTATGGGACGCAATCCGTAGCTGTACATCTTTTAATGAGCAATTAACATTATTTTATGAATTCATATATGGTTTACATGATAAGTATGCTCCAATAGGAAGGAAACAAATTATTCCTGGTCATATTCCTTGGTACTCTGCTAAAATTGATTATCTTGTTGCTGAAAGAGTATATTTATTTCGCAGATACAAATCTTGCAAGTCGAATGAAAGCTTTTTGCGATACAAGGTAGTCAGAAATCGTGTTACATCTGAAATTAGAAGTGCGAAAAGAAACTATATGAGCAGGTTGCTAAGCCTTTCTCTTTCCTCAAAGAAATTATGGTCAAATTTAAAACAAAGCGGTGGGTGCGGTAAGGATCTTCCTGTTTGTGACTTTGATGTTGACGAACTCAACTCATATTTCATCTCATCCCATTCCATTCTATCACAACCAACTCATGAAGTTGGCCATGATGACTTTTGTAATGACTTCAGCTTCCGCTGCATATTCTGAGATGAAGTTATCCATGCTGTCACTTCTATCAAGTGTAATGCAACAGGCTCTGATGACATCTCGCCCAAGTTTTTCAGGATGCTGTTACCAGCTATTCTAGATAGTTTAGTTTTTATTGTCAACTCGTGTCTAACCGTTTCTAAGTTTCCTCAAATATGGAAAAATGCCGTAGTTGTATCTTTGGCTAAATGCCCTGCCCCTGTATCCTCTAGGGACTACAGGCCAATAAGTCTGTTTTGCTTTCTCAGCAAAGTTCTTGAAAAGCTGTTATATATTCAAAATTGTGATTATATATCAGAAAATAACTTCTTATCAAAAATGCAGTCCGGTTTTCGTGCTGGCCACAGCTGCGAAACAGCGCTGTTAAAAGTGTCCAATGATATCCGCATGTCTCTTGATAATAATCTAATGACGGCTTTAGTATTACTAGACTTCACTAAAACATTTAATTCGGTCAATCATTGCCTTCTTCTCCATAAGTTGCGCAAAGTATATAATTTTTCTAACTCTGCCATTGAAACTATTACTGAGTTCCTATCTGGCCGTTTCCAGCAAGTAAAGATCGGCGACATTAAGTCTAATTGGAAAAGAATTTCCAGTGGAGTGCCACAAGGCTCTATTCTTGGTCCACTTCTATTTTCGCTTTTTATAAATGACCTTCCTGATATTATAGAAGACGTGAACATCCATTTATATGCAGACGATGTGCAAATATATTTATCTAGACCAATTGGATTAGTAGAGATCTGTGTTGACAGAGTCAACAATGACTTACATAATATTTCCTCGTGGGCAGCTAATAACCAGCTTCTCTTAAATCCTGCTAAATCATCGTGCATATTTCTCTATTATGGTAATTTATGCATTTATGCTCGGTGGCAGTTACGGCTCTCGGGCAGCTTGCTCTCTGTTAATTTAAAACTGAAACTTGTCAAATTGTTGCTGATACCTCATTTTACTTACTGCAGAACCATATACCCACAACTTGACGCCACATGTGACTGAAAAGTAATCGTCGCTTTAAACGATTGCGTACGATTTATTTACATTTAAGGCGTCGCGATCATGTATCTACCTATGACTGGTCTGTCCTCTTATCTCGATATGAAAGCCCTACTGTTTTTCCATAAGTTGATAAGGTCGGATGTTCCTTCATATCTGTGTGAACATTTGCATTTTCTGCATTCTGCGCGTCATGAAACTCTACTCATTCCTCGCATGCGATATCTGGTTGGGAAGCATTCTTTTTTGTTTACATCTCTCGTCTTTGAAATTTACTTCCATTTCATGTCAGGGGGCGGGCAGGGGCGCCGGAGTATAAAGTTAATTTAAAACGTTATTTAATTTGAATTGATGTGTTTGATCACGGGGCATATGGACACAGTCTGTCATTTGGGTTCACAACTACTATCATTATTTTGTTTTTGTTCTCTTGTTTTTATCAATTTGTTTTTTCTTTATTATATTGATTTCGTATTATATTGATTTACTATTATTATCCTGAATGTTTTTAATTTACTTTAACAATTAGTGTGGGTACTTTATAACTTTATAAAAATTCACACTTAATTTGTACTTATAAAAGACGTAAATCTTGTGTATACGGACCTAAAATAAAAAATTTCTAATTTGTAAAAAATAAATGTAAATACAAAGATGTTTATCTGAGATTCAAACATATACGGCTTTGAGGAAGGAATTTGTTATTTCTTAGAGGTTTTTGTACAAACATTATCTATGGTCTATTGTATTTAAGATCAAGTCAAATAGCAAGGTTCTTTGGCACAATATTAACGGTAAATGTAAATCTAGGAAGTGCTAGAAATTAATAAGTCAAAATCTCATGATATTGTATCTAGCTGTAACCTATTCGCAGATTACTTTGAAACAGTCTACAATGTGAGTCGTAACGAAAGTAACTTTCCAACACTTGCTTTTTGTACTAACACCCCAATTGACGTTGGTGATATTTCGTTAGATATGGAGAATGTTCCGTCTGTTCTAAATAATTTAGACTCTATTACAAAACTGGATATGGACAACATATGTACGAATTTTCCTAAAAATTGTTTATCATCTTTTTTCTTTTGTTCAGCACAACAAAATTTTGGAGTAAGAGGCTGAAAAATAAGAACGCCGATTAAAGATTGAATTTGTGAGGTTTATTCTATTTCATTTGAGTACACGATCTTACCATATGACTAAATACAGCTACGATCGTTTGAAGTCAATGAAGCCACTTAAATTGTATAGTTTGAAATATATTATTAATTAAATGAAATTCAACTTAATTATTCTACAGAGATAGAATTTAGCACACGTATTCTATAGAGATCGGTTTCGACTTACTTATTTTACAAGTTCAAACATACAGTAATTTTAGAGAATGTGTTCAATAAATTCAAATTAAGAATAACAACAAAGGCTTTAATCATTAAACAAGATGCGTAAGATGTAACAGAAGCAAGGAATAAAAATGTAAGTTATTCACCAATATATTCCTTGGAATCGACTTTATGGCGTTGGTAAATAGATAGTTAGTACTAGTCTTAATAATAGTCTAATAAATATATTTATATCCGTCGTTAGCCAAGATAAAGCAAATTTGCTAGTACTATTTATTCTTGTCGAGACCCAGAATAAATATGTTTATTTTAGTCGATACCCAAGATAAAGTGAATTTGTTAGTACGATTTATTTCAGTCAAGACCCGGAATAAATATCTTTATCTCAGTCATTACTTGGCAGCAGTAAGATTAGCAAGAGGGTAACTAGAGGTGCTCCATAAGAACTTTCACATCGACTGTGGTTATTGGCGACGGTTAATGGTAAAAGCAAGGCGAAGTATACTGATGTCAAGTAGATTTTCTGTTGATGTTAGCTACGCTTAAGTGGATGAAGATGCCGTAAAGAATAGATTTAAATGTACTCTTATTCATTGTTAAAATAAAGTATGCGATATTACAAGCTTACTTTCAAGGAAAGATGAATTTCATTATTCATGTTCAACCCTACAATTTAAGAAATATGGATGTAAATGTGAGATTGGGGGCTTAGAACAGGGCGACAATGTAGACTTCTTTAATATTGTAACGTTAATTCTTCGAAATTAAAATTGCTCCGGCCGAGCGGTTAGCGAGGAAGCAGTTTTGTTCCAAAATTTGGAGTCATTCTATATATTATTTATTCCAGTCGAGACCCAGAATAAAGGGAGGTTACTAATTCTAATTGCAGTCCATACCCACAGAAAGTATTTTTACTGCAGTTGATATCCACAATAAAGTGTTTGTGTCAATAATTTTCTTATTACAGTCGAGACACGCAATAAGAATTATTATTACAGTCGTGGCCCACAATAAAGTGTTTTTGTTAGTAGTTTATTCTTACTGCAGTTGATACCCACAATAACAATCTTTATTACAGTCGATACACACAAAAAAGTGCTTTTGTTAATAATTGCTAATTTCAGTCAAGACCCGCAATAAGAATCTTTATTACAGTTGAGACCCGCAGTGAAGTGTTTTGTATTATTAATTTTTTTATTGCAGTCGATACCAGCAATAATAATCTTTATTACAGTCGATACCAGCAAAAACGGTTTTTGTTAGTAATTGCTAATTACAGTAAAGACCCGCAATAAGAATCTTTATTACAGTCGATACCCGCAATGAAGTGTTTTTGTCAGTAGTTTACTCTTATTACAGTCGAGACCCACAATAAAGTGTTTTTGTTAGTAATTTATTCTTATTACACTCAACACCCACAGTAAGAATCTTTATTTCAGTTGCTATCCAAAATAAGATCTTAAATTCAGTCGATAGCCAGAATAAAAGTCTTTATTTTTAATTCTTAATTATTTATTGGATTAGTATGAAATTCTTTGTGCAGTCGATACCCAAAATAATAATCTTTATTTTAGTCGCTTATCCAAACAAAACTTTTAATCCAGTTGAGACCCAGAATAAGAATATTTCTTTTAATCGTCAACTAAACAAAGTGTTTGATTTGTTAATAAAAAGATGCGAACACTAGAAAATAATACTAGGAATAGATTACTATTTGATCACTGCACCGCCAAACTGAAAAAGAGACGAGTGAAGTCAGATTCTGATAGATATACGCATGGAATGCATACGGCACCAAAGAATGGTAGTCAAAGGCGCATGGCAACAATAATTGGCATAGCAACAACAACTCGCATAGCAACAATGACCTAGCATAGAAACTGCGCCTCATTATCATTTGTTTATGAGGTGTTACCATTTTAGTTATTGCTGTTAACAAGTTGTTCTTATATAATTATCTTTGAAAAAATATTTTGGAAGAAATTCATTTTATTTTCAATTAAATATGATCTAAATAACAAAGGCTTTCGCTTTAGTCGAATATAATTCTCATATTTACAAAAATAATTTGTACATTATTGAAAAGCAGTATCTTGAGCGGACATATACGTAGATAGCATGCAGCACACGCGAAATTTTCGCACTTGTTCCTAGGCGTGCCATCACAATAATTTTGCTCCGCAATGGTTTCTTATATAATTATCGAAGTGAATTGTGTACGTCTTCGTATCCTGCTTGTGCTGCAATTCGAAACTTTGCATTTTTGGTTTTTTTTTGTCCTCCTCTCATCTACGAACGTGTTGTAGTAGTGTAGTAGCGTGTACGCCTGGGCAAAGCTTCAGTGAAAATGGTGCAGCTGTTTCGTTCCAATACGTGACTTGTTTCCAGTTCGCCTTCTAGTACGATTTCTACTTTAACGTTGTTACCTTTACGCGCAATGTCTATTTGTAGTTTTCATAATCAGTGTGACAACTCGCAGTTATTTACTATTGAAAATCTGCTTCTAATATTATTTCGTAAGTTGAAGTGTAAAATTAATTTGTTCGATTTGTTCGGTGATTTGCTAAATTCTTTCATCGTATCGCAGTAATACATTGCGAATGGGCGATTGGAAGTGAGGAAACGTAATTAGGCACATGAATTCATTAAATAAAATCTGAAAGTGGTTCTTGCTTACGAGTATAATGGAATTATTCCATTAATCCAGGTTTTTGAAGGTTTATGGCCTTGTAAACATACCCGAACATGTTAAACAAATGAAATTCTACAGAGATCCTCATTTACGTATACTAAATATTTCTCACAATGCTTTCGGAGCATCTTTAACAAAAAAGAGCCATCACTAAATGCATTTTCGAGTGTCGTTAAGTATTCAAATATAATCTGGGGGCCTATTCTTGAATAACGAAGGCACATTCCGTATTCGTTATACTGTCAAAACCATTCGGAATCGACACATGTGGTATTCCTCAAATCTCCATTCGTTATATACCGAATGCAAGCCCTTCGTTATTTAACGAGTGCGTTCAACCATTCGTTATGCCAAACGAAGAGTGAATCAGCTGCTATTTTACGGATGATAATGTGAGAGATAAGTAAAAGATGTGCGAAAACTAAAATAATTGAGTTTTTAGAGGAAAACCCGAAACAGAAATTTGGTAAATATGATAATTCTTTCAGTTCAAAAGATTCCAAGGAATTGTGGCAAAAGCTAGCATCAATATTAAATTCCATACCCGGAGAGCAAAAGGAATGTACATAAATTCATATTAATTTTTTATATGATATTATATTCAAAATAGAGCTAATAGAAAATTTCCAGAGTTATCAGGATTTAAAATGCATGGTGAAAAGAAAATCGGCGGTGGCAAAAAAATATTTGCATGGCACTGGTGGAGATCGTCCTGCAAAGTTTTTCCTATCCAGCGATGAATTAAGAGCTCAGGAACTGATTAACGATTGACAAATTTTACAAATTATATTTTAAAACATGAAACAGTTCACAATATTCAGTTTGTAAATTGACAGATGTAATCCTACCACACTCGTTATGTTGTACAACTTTCTCACCACTTCAGCTTTATAACGATGAGTTTCAAGAATACGAACTGGGTATTCGATTCGTTATCAACCATTCGTTATATAACGAATTCATAAGAACCATTCGTAATTCAAGAATAGGTCCCCTGGGCGCTATTAAGCTACTTATTTCATCACATTACATGATCACGCAACAATTTGTTTTATTATTAAGAACAGAAATGGAAAATGGTAGCAACTATTTTGCAGTATCATTTGCAAGATCTTTTGATTGATGAACGGTCGAGTAGACTAGTGACAGTACGAATTTTACAATGCCATTGAACTATTAGCTAAGATTAGTTAGTTTGTTTCTTCTTTTATATTGGAACGAACTGATGCTAGTCCAAAGCAGTATATTTCTTCTTGTCTTCCACATGTAAGATGAATGTGGTAACACTCCCGGTTTTCATTGCAAAACAGCACAGCTTCTTAAGGATTCATTAAAGACATTCGGCATGTTCGTCAATAAAATGAATCTATATGGAATATTGAAAATCGATGATGAGATAACACGAGCAAAGCCACAATTCTATTGATTTGGCAACAATATGTATATGAGGGATTTCAGTTGTACAGCAGGTTTCCAGACTAGGTACATTGTTTTAGAAAGAAACACGTAGAGTTTGTACGATCTCACTGTTGTTGAAAGTATTCTAAATAAGTAAAAGTATTATAATTAAAGATCTTTTTATAATTAAACATACGTAGACCTGTATTCTGTATGTTTTTGAACAATGATCCGCTAAATGTTGATATGTATTACTTCATCCAGTAATATTCTATTCCAAGCCAACTAATTACCTTGTTATAATTTTCTTCTTTCCATTATCCCTCAAGTCATGATTATTCTTTTTAGAAACTGAGTATTTAGGTAGGAAATATGAATTTCAAATATAACCTCAAAAATTATTTAGCAAAAAATAAAAAATTGTGTAAGCAACGCAATTAAAATTTCTAACTTATATACAAGTCTTAATCCCAACCTAAATAAGACATTGTTATGTTGTTTTGTTTTAAAATGTCCTCGCCCCAAAAGCTCTCCCACATTAATCACTCCTCCTCACCGGCGTTTCATGATAATAACCATAATTCGTTCTCCTTATTATTCTTACATGAAATGGGCTTGTTTTCTAGCCAGGCTTACAAATTTTCACAAGTTCCTAGATTCCCTAGTTAGTACTTTTTTCTTCTTCTTATTTTCTAAACATGTATGTAAGCTCATTCAGCTCTTACAATATAAAACGTAATTAATTTTCCACTGAAGAAAGTACCTACATATTATGAAAAGAAAAAAAAATCCTGTAATGACTAGCTAAATGCGTACCTTACCTATACCACCTTTGAACGATAGTAATTAAATGTGATTACCGAGTTGGAATTTCACAGTCACTTCTATTTCAATGGAAGTTCATGGGCTTAATAAGATTAACGATTGATATAAATTTAGTCCTTTCAACGGATATACGTATTGCTCTAACCTATCCGGAAGTATACAATTACATATACATCCACATCCATTTCACTTATTTTGATTCATTTCATTTGGCAATTTTTTTTTCTTACCAAACTAAATTGAGATTTATAGCTGCCATTCAGAAAATATTTTTGTCATTTTCTTGAGATGATGGAATGAATACTTGACCCATTTTGTGTTTATGGTATGAATACAAAAGTAAGAAAAAGGGCCTTGTTTTAAGCAAAAACTAGAGAATTTATTCCTTGGTTTTCGTCATTGATTTTGTCGTGCACAATAATCAATTTTTTGGTGAGATTCGGATTGGAATTGCTAGATTTTCAAAATTCAATTATTTTTTATCTATGGCGGAATAATCAAATGACTTAAAAAAACTTTTACAATTGCCTCATGTGTGTAATAATAAATTTGTGCATAGGAAATTTCATAGACTTTTGTATATTAAATAAAAAATTAAATTACAGTTTTTATTCGAAATTACAAGCTTATTCTGAATAACATTTAATTGTTAATTTTTTTAGCACTACTACTTTCATTTTTGCTTTTTTGTTATATACATATTCAAAATATTTTTTTTTTTCTTACAGACTCATGATATTTATGCAACCAAACAGATTAGGTAAGTAAAGAAATTATAAAACATTTATCGTATTTGTTTTCTATTTTACTCACCCTTTTCGAAGAATGGTAATTTCCATCTACATTCCAGTATAGTATGACGTCATTCTTAGCAGTATCAATAACTACTCAAAAATTAGCTGTTTTAGAAAATCTTTGTGTGACGTTTTTCTATGATCAGAGTAAACAAATCGAATTGAAATTTTGGCGAAAAAATCGAGTGATTATAATTTGTAGTCACATTTTACTCTTCCTATGATTAATGCGTTTATGAAATCGTGAAAGGAAAATTCTATGTGTTATTATACTTTGTATTTTTGTAAATAGAATTGCCAAAAAACAAATATGGTGCTAATCAAGGTCCAAGTATTTGAAAATCCAATATATCAAGTATTTGGTGATATAAAACTACAAAAATAAGTTTTCCGTGAAGTTTATTTATTTGTTGTGTAAAAGTGAGTATATCAAAAAAACATTTCAGTTTATAAAACTATTTTCATGGGCCTTATTAAACTACCACAGTAAAATAAGGCCCAAAGCAAACATTGACTTCTTCAAAATCTAATAAATCTAATCAACGGAATGATTGCCTTTAAACTTGCTAAAATTAAGAAAATCAACAAAATTGGGTTATTTTTAATAATTTCCAATAAAATAAAAATGGGCCTTTTTAATCCCTAGTAGATAATAAGGTCAAAAATAAGAAGACTTTTATTTACAAACTGATAGAATTACAATTAGTTTTACAATACTCAAACAATTTAAATAAAAGTGTGTTTGTTTAAAAAATTTCTATTAAAATGGAATTTACGTCAAATGAGCTAAATCAATATTTTAAGCTAAAAACGAAAATACAATTCGTGAGAGCAGACTTACTGGCAGCATAATGTTTTTCCTAAATTTATACAAATGAAGTGTTCAATAGTGAATAGCCGTTCGAAGAAAGCCTTACATCTAGGTAAACAGAACTGGCTTAGATATTAAATTAATAATTGCTAAAGAAAGCTATCCTTTCTTGAAACAACAAGAGTCTATTATCTTCATATGTCCATTATAAAGAGATATGCCGATGACCTTTTGAGATGGTGGTCGATTTACAATAAGATTCAACGTGTTATTCAGCATAAGCTTATTCGAAAGCATGTTACTTTGAAGAAAAAATTTCGTTAACTTAAACAACAGTCTAGTGACCCAGCTATTTTCCTCCATCCCACATAGATGGTTTCATCCAAGATTCCTCCAACAAATTTTTTACAACTCCTGAGATGATTGTGTTGAATAGAGGATTGAATTTTGCCCTCCCTACCGCATCCATACCAAAAACTGAGATAGTTGTTGACATCGGGACAGCTATTAGATACGTTTCAGGCACAGAAAAAGAACAAGTAAGGAGAAGCATTTTCCCAATCATACAACACAATAAAAATAACACAGAGAATGGCCCTAATATTAACTTTTCAGAAATTATAAAAATTTTAAAAGCAAAAAACTGCTACTATGCTAAAGCAGACAAGAGTAACAATATTGTTGTTTTAGATATAGATGACTACGAATACAGAATGAATAAGATAATTACTGAAGGAAACTATACTCAAGTCAAGAACCCATTAGCTAAAATGATTAGAGAAACATCTAGAGCATATATATACTTGGATTTGCCACACAAAGAAGACTGTTAGTTTCAAATCCAAAATGTCCGAAATTGTATGGTTTACCCAAAACACATAAACCAAGTAAATGTATGAGACCAATTGTTTCTAACATCAATGCTCCATCCGAAAAATTAGTAAAGTGGCTAATGTCTGAATTCCGAAAGTTAACTCCAGCTTTAGGCATGTCCGTTAAAAACTCAGTTGAGTTTGTAAAAGAAATTAAAAATATAACTCTCGAAGATGAGGAAATTTTGTGCTAATTTGACGTTACAGCCCTATATTCAAGTGTACCAATGAACAAAACCCTAGAATTTTTCCAGATTTGACTGAATAGACAATCCATAGACGAAGAGAGAAAAACAGTGTTCTCGAAACTGACTAGGCTTTGTATGAACCATAGTTACTTCACATTCAGAGGTAAATTTTTCAAACAATTAGACGGAATGGCGATGGGAAATGCTTCAGCACTGTTTTTATCATCAGATATATTCATGGGACATTTGGAAATGCAATGTAAAGAAGAGAATTGGTTCCCACGGGTGTGGAAAATATACGTAGATGACATCTTCGCTATAATAAAGAAGTCAGAAGTCTATACTACTTTGGAAAAACTGAACGAGTTGTTTCCTATTATAAAATTTACAAGGGAAATTGAATACAATGGTACTCTTCCCTTTTTAGATGTGCTGATTAGGAGAGTATATACGCAACTCACCTTCAGTGTGTATAGGAAACCAACAAACACGCAAAGATATATAGCATCAGACTCTAATCATTGTCATCAACATAAAATGGCTGCTTTCAGTTCTATGGTCCACCGATTATTAAACATCCCCATGACAGAAACAGAGTATGAATCAGAGCTGAACTAGATCAAAAACACTGCAAGAATCAATGACTTCCAAACTCGATTAATAGACGCATTAGTCCACAAACAAATATATAAAAAATGGATTAAGGACATCACAACACTAAAAGGCAGATATGACTCGGATATTAAACGGTTAGGAATAATTTATCACCCAAACTACACCGGTAAATTCAAAAACATCTTTAAGAAAATTAACAGAAGGGTTATCCCAGTGTCGTCTAACAAACTTAGAGGTATTTTGTGCAGAACCAAAGTTCTGGATGATCCACTTACTAAGAGCGGCATTTACTCTTTAAAATGTTCTTCGTGTGATCTCACCTATATTGGACAATCATCGAAAGCTATGAAAGAAAGATGGAAGGAACACAACAAACACATAACAAAAAACGAATCCAATCGATCCAGCATAGCTCACCATATTTTAAATAAGATCAACCATGAAATTCACATAAGAAATTTCAAACTAATAAAGGCAGTAAGAAAGACCCAAAAATTAGATGCATGGGAATCGTTATTTATACCTAAGAATTTACTTCAGTTAATGAACATTGGAGAACCTCCTATCGAAAGTAGACTATTTCATCTCTTGGATACAGATCATTAATATTGTTATCATTCGCCTATCACTTTTGTTAACGGATACTTTAAAACGTACATAAACGTATTGCGTTATTGAATTTGGGGCACTGTTTGCTTCCCATTTCGTCATAGTCGAGTAGTCTATCTGCATATATATTTAGTTTGAAAATAAATATATCTGAAGATAGTAGCGTGGCTACCGAAAACATTAAAAAATAAATCAAAAATAGTGGAACAATAAGAAGACTTTTATTTTTCAAACTGATAGAATTATAATTAGTTTCACAGTGCTCAAACAATTTAAACAAAAGTGTGTTTGTTTAAAAAAATTCAACTAAAAGTTGTTAATTTCTACAACAGTTAATAAATCCAAACCATCTTCATTCTTTGGAATAAAAATAAGAACATTAGTTTAATTGAGAATATAGATTATATGCTAGGTAAAGTAATAAGGCCCACAGTCTACTCCACTGGGCCTTATTAAACCTATGACAAGATTTTACAAAATTACTCATTAATCAAATAAACGTAATGGTGGGTGAAAATAAACACTGACATCATAAACTACATTAGCCAACGTTCAAATTAAACAAGTTAACAAATGTGAAAATATTAATTAAACAACAGAACTTTCGATTTTGTCTAGGCGAAAATTATAATTCCCAGCAACTGTACTCGTCTCGGTAACGTACTGTTTGTTATTGGCAAGATGGCGTCGTACCGGATGCACCTTCGCCGACGTACGTGTCGACTTAATTCATGTATGCATAAAGTAGGAGGACATCTACTGCACTGACATATATGTATAAGATAGACTGCTTAACTTTCTATTTCATGTGGGCTCAATTCCTTATGCCAAAAAAGTGCTTACGCCGGTGCCAACATTAAAAAAAAGTCATTGGCGGGAAGTTGAAAAAATGAACGCGTAGCTTGAAAAGCGATTATAATAAAACTTTTCGTATTTCTGCTGCATATCTAATAAATATATTGCGTTTGATAAAACAATTTTATGAGTAATAATCCTAAATAATTAATTTAAAAACATTTATTTCGACGGCCCCACTTATTTATTTGTTGTTTACAGTTCTCTTCAGTTGGTACTTGGTGCTTAGACCGAAAGAATCAGCAATGTAGAAGTGAGGCGACCTTTTACAGTGCATTTTTATTAACGTAGTCAGTCCATACGACACATGTCAGTGGGTTACTTCGACTCATTTTAGTATGAATTTTTAAATGTGGGCCTTATTCTGCTTCGGGCTTTATTTGCCGCAGGCTCCTTAGTTGAGTGCCTCAATAGTTAGATAAAAACTTGCGACTTGTTATGACATGATTGGATTTTCACATTCGTGTTAGAAAACAAGAAAAAGTTTTTTTTTATATTGTTAAAATGACAAAAATTTTCAATCAAAAGAAGAAAAGTGAATTAAAATCGGCGCCAAATCAGTAGGTAATTTTTTGCGCATGGAAAATATTTGGGCAGTTTTCTAAAGGCGGACTTAGATCATTTTTCTAGTAATACGCAACATGCATCGTTTATGTATGTAAGTTATTTATAAGTATTCGCGAGAAATTTCTCTCCCTTATAGAATATTTCGACAAAATAAAAAAAAAAACCAGCTGCAAGAATAACATGTTTTATGGCAACCGTCTCAAGCGTATCGACTGCTAGAGGGAGAGATTTATTTACAAATGTTACACTGCTAAAAAATAACTAAATATTGAAAATGCTTTCAGTAAAATTTCTCGCGAACAAGGAAATTGTATTTCACATTTGATGTTACTTTAATGTTCTTTATTATTGGGAATTTCAACATTGTGTAATTTACGGACATTTATATGGATGTTTTTTTTTTTCTGAAGAGATAAATGTGATTTACAAATAGACATCACTTCACCTTGTACAGGAACCCGCTTCTTCATCGTCGCTACTTATCACAAATATAACTATCATCAGGTAAGGAAGTAAACAGATGATCTGTTAACTTATCCAAAACGGCTTCATAGTAAGATCCGGATAGTTGCCTCAGTCGGATACATGCCCCAGTTTTGAATACACTATGTTAGGGATGGTGGTGTTAGTGCTGTACTTTAATTAGAAGTGGAACTTCCGTAGACCTCAGTGCCATGTCAGCTGTCGCAGTTGATGCATGCGTTTTGTGAGTGTGTGCAAGAATCTTCCGTACCGAAACTTTGACGGGCATCGAAACTATTTTAGTAAGTAAGTTCTATTGAATATTTTTATTACTGATTGCGGTTTCAGTCAACTTTTTGCTTCTTTACATGCATTAGAGCTTAAAATACACTCTTTAGTACGTTTTATTGTTGAATAGTTTTTATTAACTTAGCAAATAAAAAGGGCAAGTATCCCTATCAAAAAGTATAGTCGCCCTATTTACTTTTGCGGATAGTCGCTCTAGTGGCAACTATCCGCAACTATATATTCTTCAGCGAACAAAGCCAGATTTTTTTCTTTTGATGTTTTTTCCATCTTATTGTGACTATAACTTGTTTTAAATAAAATAAGCACTTAAATGTTTCATGCGTTCATTGTAGGTGAGCAAAATGCCTTGCAAGTATAAGCGAAAATCAGGTGTAGTGCTACATTAGAAGTTCCAAAGTTTACATGCAAAAGAAACCAGTATACATTTCCTTAGACCTGTTTATAAATGGCTGACTGAAGATTTTATTCCACGCAAGCCGCCAAGAAAGGTATTACTGATTGCCGATGATCTTTCATCGCATTCAAGTTCTGTCGATATGCTAGAAACTGCTCGGAGCAATGATGTTATATTACTTTGTTTACCTTATCAAGTAAAAAAGCTAGAATCGGTTTAAGACCAGTTGTTATGATACCCAAGATGAATGCCCGTATGAAGTTTCGTATGGTCACCCATCTGTGCGAGCTTGAGTTTTGAAATGGTTTTTCGCATATATTTCTAGAACGGTTCGTCGGAAAGAAAAAGCGATAATTACCAATTTTGTAGGATTTCGTTTTCTCAAGAAGCTTTTGGTGCAATAAAAATGTCTAGGACTGAGCGTTTTCACAGTATACGTAAAAATCCTAAATATTTATATGGAAACACCAAGAAACGGCTGCCTGATTTAGTCCATTTTGAAATTTTATTTGTTATTACTATAGAAACACCATGTACCAAATTTTTGCTCTCTATTTCGAGGTGTTCTCCGGCAGTGTCCAAATATATAGTGGAAAACGAAAACAAACAAAATAAAGGTAACTTAAATTAGGACATCGAAAAAAAAAAAAATTAAGATTTTAAGACAGTAGAAAACAAATCAGCTGGTAGCATGAAAAGCATTCTGGAAAAAAGAGACCAAACGGAAAAAAAAGAAGACCAACAAATATATCGATATTACCAGTAGAGAAACTGAATCCGATACTAAAGATTTTAATGAACTAAATAAAGAAAGAGCACTAAGGGAGAGAAGAATACAAATTTACAGTTCTGACAGCGAAAATGAAGAAAATGTTAAAATTTCAAAAACATCTAAAGGAAAAGCCACCAATCAAGAAGAAAAAAAAACGAAAAATCGATATGAGACACTGAAAAGATATTAAAGATGAAAAACGCTAATTTAAAAATAGAAAATGCGAATCAAAAAGTTTCAGTCGATGATTATTGCACAGAATGTTTTGAGAACTACAATTTTACTAAATCGAAATCAGATTGTATTCATGTGAGATATGTCGAACGTGGTTGCATCAAACTTGAACAACATTTAAAAACCATTGTATGAGATGTGGAAAGTTGAAAATTCTAGATTCTGGTTATATTTAATGCTAATGCCAAAGTTTATTGCTATATTGTTCTATCTTTAAGATAAATAATAATATTTTACTAATAACTTACCTGGCTTAAAGTTTGGATGCTATTTTTGATGTATTTTTATAGTTTAAAACATTAAAACTTAATACTATTTCATAATGTTGATTAATATTTTGATTAGTATTTAATAAAGAATCTCAGTAAATAACAAAGACTGATTAAATTCGTTTCTATCTAAAAAAAAAAAAAAAAAAAAAAACATAGTAAGGCGCCATCCGCACACGAGGCAAGTATTCCCTGAAGCGTTTTTAACGATAGGCTACTATCCGCTACAGTAGGCAACTATCCCTTTTTTGAGAGGTCCAATAAAACAGGATTTACTCAGAACCAATACTAGTTATGTTTACAAAAATAGGTTACTATAAAAGATCAAAGACCTATGTTTTGATATACATATTGCGTTATTCTTACTAAGTACATATTTTTGAATGATAGATTTTTTTCTAAAAGTGGGGTAACTATCCGGCATTTACTCTACCCAAGATATCCTTCCTCAGCTTTTATAGCATTTTGATAAACTCCTCATCAGTTAATTTTTTCAAATTTTTCCGTTGCTAATTGTTTAAAATTATCGAATTTGAAGTTTGTATTTCTGGAACCAACCCCGGATTTAACCGTACCCAAAATTTTTTCAATTGGATTTAAATCAGTGTGATTGGTAGACGTAAAACTTCATGACCATTAATAGTGGCAGACGTAACGTAATCTTTTTCAAATTTGTTGTAATATGATTCATTGTCAAGCATACTATTACTGAAGGTTCTTCCAAACTTGTCTTCAATGATAATCACCTGATTTAGTCCCAGAGTTGAAAATGAGGAGAGCATTTTCTACAAATCCTTTCTCAATTAATCTATTGAATTTAAGTCCATCATTCCCGTCATCTGCAATATTTCACTACCCTAATTGAACGTTAACGCGTTCTCAAGCTATAGTAACGACGAACAGACGGACATGCAAAAATCAAAATAATTTTTAATATCAAGCATGGGTGTCCAATCCATTTAGCTCTATCAGTATTACTTGTATGAGTTACAAACCGAATGGCAAACTTAGTATATGAGATTTAATCTAGGGTATAAAAACCTAAAATTAGCATTTACCAAATTTCACTTTACAATGTTTCTTTACTTCAGTTTATTCTGCTTTTCACGAGTTCACTACCTCGTGTACCTTTTCTGATCATGCATATGTGGCGAAGTCACCATTACAGCCGACCTAGCATCTCGTTCTGTCGGATGTGCTCGACACCTCAGTTCCGAATCGACCTAAAACATTTGTAGGTTTTTAGGGCCGAATAATTTTCGAATTTATTCCGTGATTTCTCGAGGTATCCTTTTAAGTAGGCGATGATTTGAGAAATCAAAAACAAAGAAAATAAAATAGTCAGTTGTTGACAGGAGTTCTAACTATAAAGAAATCTTAATAATAAGTTTTGGAAAATTGTGATTTTAATTGTTTGAAAGAGAAAAAAGAAAGGAAATACAAATAATAAATCAAATACAAATAATAAATCAATTTGTCTAATATTATTATTAGCGATGACAGACTAAGAAGAAAGACGGCTCCCGCTTTTCCCAATCACTGAGAAGAACCCGTGCTTACAGAAACGTAGGTCTGCTGGCAATTCAGCGTACCCCTTGACAGGACTGACATGATATACGCCCTTAGAAAGGACTGCAGGCCGTATCCACCATTTGTCGTACACTGGGTCCTGGACAAGAAAATCATTAAAGTCATCGATACTAGTTCTCACGAGCAGCCACAATAGTGGGGCAGGCGTGTATTTTCAGGAGTGTATTTTCAGGTACTCCATATCAGGTATACACCATTACTCCAAACATATACCTTGCAACCTTTTACTATTCTACATTACTTGTTTAAGGTTTTTATGCCTCTTTCGTAGGAGCTAAAATTACTACAGTTTTTTTTCTGTCATTATTTTACCTTTATATTTAAATTTGTTTTATTTTGTTATGTTTCATCGAATCCACAGATGACTCCGTCCAAAAGTTATCGGTTTCGTAAAGAATAGATGTAGAAAACTATTTGAGTATGTATACTAAAAACATAATAAATGTTTATGTATGTTTGAAAAACATAATAAATGTTTATGTATGTTTGAAAAACATAATAAATGTTTATGTATGTTTGCCTGGATTTGATAAATCTTACTACCATACAAAAGTTATCACTTCTCTTCATTTTCAGGATATCTACATATACCGAACACCGCACATAATTCAAAATCCAATGCAAATCCTTTTCCTCACCAGTCATCCCTTTGGTAGAGCTATTAATCAGATTTGTAGCATAATTTGCCTTAGAATTGTAAAATCATTACACCGGGAATACGGATTGCGAGTCATAACCACAATGTCCTTAGAATCTTAAATATAATAAAACGAGATGAGCAAATATATTGTACGCGCTGCTAACATTACTGTCATGTTCGCATTTATAGAGTGCTGAGCTCCTGTAGAATACAATCTGCTCAAAATTGATCTCCAAGGACTCAGCATAGAAATTACTTGCCACTTCCACACACACACACACATACACATATCTATATTCCCCCTCGCTAACAGAATCTCATCTTATTTTACTTGGCTGGATTGCTTATGGGAAGCGGGTCGGGAGGTATAACATTGTTTTATACTATGTGGCTGTGATATGAGCATTAAGGGGAGGAATATCTGCCAATTATTAGAGAGAGAGAGAAAGGCAGAGAGAGAGAGAGAGAGGGATTCTTCATCCTACCAGAACTAGACAATGGAGAAGGGTTTTTGGTTTTTATGCATATGGTTAAGACCAAAAAGGTCAGAGATAGACATTTGAGTCACGAGAATGAGATAGCCCGAGAATTAATTAGTTCATAACGCAATTCCCATGCTCGTTCCGGATTTCCTTACTGTGCGAAAATGCCCTTTTTTACGGTTTCCTATTTCAGTTAGGATTGCTTTTCAACGAAGCGTCACTGCACATAGACAGCTAGCATAACCTGAAAACCAACCACAAGACTATAACTCTTAATTATCCCCCGGGAATGCTTCTTATTTCGTCGTGGAATGTTAACAATAAAATGTGAACTACCCGAGAGAGATTGGAATGTTTCATAACTTTGAATAAAGCCCTAATGAACATATTCCCGGTAGGGTTAACATGACAGAAAATTGGGCCTGTGTTCGCCATGCTTTCTGGTTTTGTTACCAACTCGATGCGGCCCCCTACCTGCTCTGCCTGGTCCAGATGCTGGTTGTGTAATTGATAATGAGAGAGCGTGCTACATGTGATTTATAAGTTTTTATGATGTGCTTTTATTTATGGTTTAAGTGAAAATCTAAATGACATTTTGGTTGTGGCATAGTATTGTGTATTTGATTATATTTTAAGGGACGTGCTGGATGCGGAATCGCTTGTGGTTTGCGAAGAGTAGGAGAAAAATACGAATAATTATTTTTGAATTTCGTTGGAAGGTACCATGTTCAGAGCTGGTGGTGGAGGTATTTTTTCTTGTTTTTAAAATGATATAAAAGAGGATAGTATACGTTGAGATTTCAATCCAGGTACTGAATGACAAGAACACTTAACTGTTTTTAGTAAAACAGTTTAATAACTGCAATCAGATTGGAAAACTCTTTTTTTCGAGAGCGTTAGTCAGAAATCTCAAAACACTAATTAGTCGAAAATCTAGGAGAGAAGCATATCAAAGACTACTTTTACGGAATGGGTGCCACCATTTCTCTTCCACCTTGATAGATATTATAGATGTAGTGAATAGTGGATTATTTGCATACCGCGATTTTAATGGAACGGATAAGGGGCTGGATTATGATAAAATTAAAATGACAATATGACTTCGGAGGAAGAAAAATGTCACCATACCAAAATTTGGAATTCTCATTATTGGGTGACATAACATGTAACTATCTTAAATTGTATCAGTGACAATTAGATAATTGCGGCGTAATTGAATATATTCCTGAAAAGAAATTAAGTCCCCTGAGACACGATGATACATACTCAAAACTAGACACGACGTAAAAACCAGTATTTTTGTATCGAGTGTATCTCAACCCATGGTACACATAGCTGATATATGGTTGAAACATGTTTGAGACAGCAAAGAAACTTAATCAAATTGAGTACACACATTCATATGTAATAAAACACTCGTGTATCATCTGAGTCTAACCCTCTGCTCAAAATTGGGCTATACACGATAATATTCTAAAATAGTTCTAAAAAAAAACAGTTTTTAGTACGGTGTATCGAGTGTGTAATGGAAAAAATTTTAATGAGCAGGTGTATGCACATTTTGTAACAACTTATTTAATTTATTTATTTATATAGAACTTCATCAACTGAGTTTACAAAAGTGAAATATAACCATAAAATGACAAAAGTATACATAACCATAATAACGAAAAAAAAAAAAAAACAAGTAACTTTAACTAAGCTGATCTCTTATTTGAAAGTTTGAAAGATGAAAGTCAGTGCAATCAAACTGGCGGTTAAAGAGACGATACATTGATGAAACCGGTTCGTGCATGCCATAATTTATACTATGCTGAGAAGCAACGAATAAGTCGCGGCTTCTTAAGGAACGCACAGGAATAGATATATTGAATGCATTTATGAGTTCTGGGGAACTTATCTTTCCTCTATACACTGAAACACAAAAACAACTCTGAAAGCTTTTCGCCCATTTTGAAGAGAATGCAATGGAAAGACTTTAAGCCTATCAACATATGAATGAAATCCACGCAGGGCAAAACGAACGGATCTCCGCTGCGCAGCCTCAATACGATTTATTTATACAGCATGAAAAGAGACCTGACCGGACTGGGATACCAGAAATACGTCTAACATTGTGCTGTAAAGGACCTTCGTTATGAATGGATCATTAAACTCTTTTGACCATCTCTTTACAAGGCCCAGAGTAGCATTAGCCTTGGTCGCGATTGAATTAATACGATCATCGAAGGAAAGACGAGTATTAAGGAAGACACCCAAATCTTTGGTTTTGTCAAATCTAGTTAATAAGCATCCATCTAAAGTATAATTAAATTCCAATGACATCCTTTTACGAGAAAATGACTAGTAGTACATTCACTAATATTGAGAGGAACACAGCTAATAGCACAGCATTTATGAAAGGTGTCTAAGTCCGAGTTTAAAAATCCACACTTGTTTTCATTAGAAACAATGCGGAATGTTTTGTCATCGTCAGCATAGCACAGAATTCAGAGATACATCGTTGATATAATTTATAAAAAGTATTATTTATTTCGTAAGAAAGAGCTGCGCGGAATATAATTCGCTGCGTACGATCAGATAAATAAGAACGGAGCCAATTGACAAAGAAAGTAGGAAGACCAAGACTAGCCAACTTGTGAATTAAAATTGTATGATTAATTCTGTCAATTCTGTCAAGAGCTTTGCTGAAATCCGCGAAAATGCAATCCACTTGCTTACCATTTTCAATAGCAGAAATTAGTAAACCCCAAAAATTTAGTGCTGAAACGAGCGCAGGAAGAGCTTGCAGTGGAAGTACAAAATATCACAAACCAGGCCTTCAAATGTCTCACCAATGCAACTTAAATTAGCGACAGGTCTGCAGTGATAAATGTCGCCCTTATTGCCCTTCTTATGCAAAGTAATAATCAAATAAAGCTTCCACTCTTTCGGAAAAACACCACAAGTTAAAGTTAAATTAAATAAATAACACAAAGCAGAAACGATAGACGTAGCACAATGTTTTATGAATGTGGAAGGATCGCCATCCGGACTGCCAGAAAAACTATCAGCTATGCTTGAAATATACTTGGAGCCAATCTCATTCTATATACATAATCGTTGTATGAGTCAGTCAAACATGAAATCTACGGAGCACGCGAATTAGAATAAATTACGTAATCAGCATCACTCCTTGAGGAACAGAACCGCCTCCAAGCTTTATTCTTTAAATTTTTAAGATGCTTCAAAGAGCGATTAACACACGGTTGAAAATAGAAATCACGAACAAGTGGTACACAGTGAGTAAAACAATGAAATAATGTGTCATAAAACAAGTTAACAGCTGCAACAACATCACGTTCACCTAGCACACTGGTCCAATCACTAGCAAATAACCATTCATTCATTTTATCAAAATCAGCTTTTTTAAAGTTATGACAGTACTTACTAGAAGCATGACGAAGTTATATGATCAAAAAACAAAACTACATCTAGTGCCGGATGATGACTTGTTTGATAAACCATAGGAGCTAAGCAACGCTTAACGAGAGTCCCATTGGAATCGGAGGAAAATGCCATGTCAAGAGATGTTCCATAGTCATTAATAATGCCGCTAGACTGCATTAGGCTTAAAGAAATAATGTTGTCAATAAAACATATGGCATGTTGGGGAGTCGTCGAGAATTCCTCATCGTCCAGAGAGTGTTCCCAGCTAACACTAGACAAGTTAAAGTTACTAAAAAGCAATAACTAATCGGCAGACAGCAAAACTTCAGTAAGCCAGCAAGTCAAATATCGCGGTTGATGAGCATCGAGGGATGTAAACTGTAGCAATATATACGTTTTTGTGTGAGAGCTTGAGAGCTAAATATATAAACTCCAGATCGCCGGGCTCAACAAAATCGATTAACGTGCATGGAAGGTTGCGACGAACGGCACAAAGCACTCCACCTCCAATAGGAGCATCCAAAGGCAGACGATGGCGATCACGACGAAAAACAAAGAATTTGGGACCAAAAACTCTGCATCTGCAATATTTTCACATAGCTATGTCTCGGTCAAGCAGATCACGTCATAACAGGAGTTCGTCGAACTTGTAAAAGGCGAGTCGTCTTGGAACGAAGATCAGTTACATTTGCATTGTGGACGGAGATTTCGCTAACAAGTTTTATGTCTTAGCAGAAGATACGGAGCGCCCCTTTTGAATAAATTCACACATTATTGATTTGTGGGACCATATCTGAGGTGAGAGGACCGCCTTTTTCGGACCCAAAATCCAGAAGGACCCAGAAAATGAGCGTTTCTCACGACCATGTCGAGTAGATAATTTTTTGCAGGCAATCAAAGAGGGCGAAGTAGCAACACGCGATGAAATATATCTAGTGATCTCATCTTCGATGGTGTCAGGATGTATTCTAGATACGAAGACACATTTTGGAAGTCTGGATGGGCGTAGCGAAACAACGTCTCCAACTACAGTAGGAGTATCATATGTGGAGCAATATCCGCAACCGAAGCAGACCGCAATATAAGTCCCGCCAATGGAGGCCACATTCGTATCCGGAGAAACCTCATGTCGAACTGAAGAAATGATTAAGGCAGTAAGAATGTGATTTGGACAGTTCTGATGTAATCGCACATGATGTTCAAAAATTTTCAATTTCCAAAGAAGATCGGGACCACATTAAACAGAAGTAGATGCTGAAAATAAACATGAAACAATTCAAACGTGGGTTTTATATTTCTCCAGTAATTTTGCATACATATGTATCTTTACTATTTTTATACTTACAACGTGGCGGTATTGCTGGTAACTTTTGTATTCGAATATGACAAAAGCAAAGAACATCTACCTGCAAGAATACGTATCTCGTATATTGAAAGTTTTATAATGCGCGTCGTTCTATTACGACCTGCTCTCACAAGTTGTATTAAAACTCTCTGCTTGTTAACGACCCGCCACTCACCCCTGGTGATATTATGATCCGCTCCCACAAATTGTATGGTAATCCTGTGCTTTTTGACGACCCGCCTCTCACCGCAATGGCGAATGGCGGGTCGTTAGAGCACCAACACCAGAACCACAACCAACGCCACATCATGCCAATTCATTGCATTGGGTGTTCTCTTTGCTTTTTTTACCTCTTCCTTAGGAAATCGGTTTCATCAAGAATACTTTGTTTAAGAGAATTTTCGTTTACATTGCATTGTAGTAGAACAGAAGGGGAATAATAAGATAAGTCAAGGTGGACTGCGACATAAAGAAAATTTCTATAACGTTACAGTGACTAAAATACTAACTTCAGTATAGATGGCCTACTTGTAAACACATTCTATAGTATTTGGAACCAAAACGCCCATGGGCGCCGCCAGATTTTTATGTAAGTAGGGGTATGTGAAAATAATTATTTATTTCGCCAAATGTTACCAAAAATTTTTCACAGTTTTTTTTTTTTTTTTAATCAGAATCATCAGATCATCTTTTTCAAATCCCTCTTACAAATCTTACATGACTGCACGCAACATTTATTTCCAAATCTTTTCCTATTATACTATAAACTTGACTAATAAATTTTCTAATACTACCATAAACGTGATTTCCAAACATTACATTTTTCAGTAATATGATATTGTTAAGTATCAGCAGAAACATTTGGAAATACCACAATAGATATTTTCAAAAAAATATTCTACCAGAAACTATTGTATAAATTGTGTTATAAAAAAATTTAAAATCAATTCAACAAAATTGTATTTTTTAAAACAATTATTTACACCAATTACAAATAGATCAATTGATAATAAAAAATTAAAACGAAGTGAAAACGTAGTAATTGTATGATTAACTTCTTTTAAATTTTAAATGCAAGTAATTAATTACATTACGAGTACTACCGAGATTTTATTTAAAATAAATTTAATTTTCTAAAATAAATTAAAATTCACTTACATATTTAATACCTGCACCACTAACTGAAATAAATAATAATTCACTTAGTCCTTTTTGTAAAGAAATTATTAGAGACGAAACAAAATCATAATTCCTGTAAATAGAAATAATATTTAAAATATGATACCTGACTTTTGGAATTTGTAAATATTTTTTGCGTCCCAAATAAAAATATTAGAAATATGTACATAGAAATAGATAAAAAAAAACTATGCACTTCGCAAAAGCTCTCTTTCATAATTTTCAATCCATTTTTAATTTTTAATTCACAAAAAAAAATTATCACGGTATGCTGATGCTCAGAAAAAAAAACTTAAAATCATCTATTACTTTGACTAAGTTTGTATTTACATCAAATTTGCAATTAAGGTCACTGAAATTTCAGTTTTGGGGTTGTTGTTTTACCAGTGTGCCCTGAACAAAATTTTGTAATATTTTCATTTAAATTAAATTATTTTATTGATTTTCTACAAGGTCAAATAAATTTTATCCTCATGTTTTATGTTGTGTTACTTAAATTATAGAGAATATTTACAAATAAATTTGCTTATTCTAATCAGTTATATGCCGATATTCTTATTATAAATCTTGAAATAAGCCACAGATATTCTTTGGTCTGGTTTTTAATTACAAAAAATCCCTGATTAAATTTTATCTTCTATTCTATGCCAAAATCTCTTGGGATTTTATTGATGAAGATTATTAATCAAAAATTTTCTTTTTGAGAAAATTATAAAGATTTCCTTTTAAGATATTTCTCTAGGTCTTTAAGCAACTCTACAAATTATCCAAAAGTATGCAACAGCTAGTAGCAATTTTGTTGTAGCTCTGCATATAATTGCTATCTATTCATTATACTAGAACCCGTCACTACACAATTGCAGGGAATTTAACTTAACCATCAATCTCTAAATGAAAAAAATTGGAAACTTAGTAAAAATTTTAAATTGCTATAAAAAAAGTCAGAAGAAGAATTTGCCTTAATTCTTCGCAAATTTCGACTTGTTGTGACTTATTGAATATTGACCTGGTGTTGCCCCGCTTAGTGAAACGAATGACACACAATCAAATCAACCAGCATATACTATGGAAGAATATTAAAGAAGATCAATATTCATAACTGATTTAGATTCTATTCTTATATCATTGAATGAACGTTTTTCTGAAAATCATAATATGTACACCTTTTGCGCTCCTGCAGTTTCACCCCTACGAAATGAAATTGTTAACAAAGCAAGAGTTCATAGAAATTGTTTTAAAAATAGAGGACTTCCATGGAACACCTTTGTTGGAAAACTTAATTGTTGAAGCCACAAGTTGGTATGAAACATAGACCAAAAAAAAAAACTTAGATATATCAAAAATTGAACTTATTTGAAAGCACAAATTATTAAAATTGGATTCACCTTCCTATAACAACATGTACGGTGGAACGCTCATTTATCACATTGAGAAGAATGTAGACTTGAACTCTTGGATCTTTCAAATATGTACGAACAAGGATTGTTGGACGTATGTATCAAAAGTCTCCATAAAAAAATAACTGTTGATAATGAAGAACTTGTAAGTGAAGTATTGTCTAAGTTCGCAGAGAAGTAGGTTACAATTATTATTTAACAAAAATTAAGAAAAAAATGAAAAATAAAATTGTATTGTTTTAATTTTTAATGTTTCACCAAATAAATAGATGAACATTTTTAACAAACAAAGGTGGTGCAGTTGCACCACCTTGCACCATACTGCCGGCGCCCATGAAAACGCCACTTCAGTAAGCCATTTCGCAGTCCCGCGCGGTACAAGCTCCTCAAGAGGTTCCCAAGTCATCGCAGGGACAATTATTTGTTTACCTCAAGGCTTCTGCCTGGCGGAGAAGGCAATGCAAAGATGTAGCGACGTTCTAACAACTATTCTCTGGTGTCACCCTCAATTGGTACTTTATGATTCCCAATTTGTTGAAAAAATCTTCTTGGTGGCAGAAACTCTCATGCGAGACTTTATAGTGTAGACAACTTTGAGGCGTGTTACTACAAACTAAGTGCTACGCTCCTGTTACAATATAATAACATTCATTGACATTACAGTATTACACGCGTCTATTAGGGTGATTAGGTGCATTTGAGCGTAACAATTCCCTTTGCGAATGATTAAGGTTCTCTGGCCAATAGAAAACTGCACTCGATTCCCACTAATTGGGTACCGCAGTAAAATAAACTCCTTTCTTTTCCTTTGTTGCTACCACTTTAAAAAAAATCCATCTTACAAACTTCCATCTACGCCCATATTCGCAATAAAGTTTTGAGAGCATTACTTGGCCGTTTTATTGTCACACTTTTGTGGCGGGGACCTTAAGGTCCCGATATATAAAACAAAGTTCCATTTCGGGATGATGAAATGACATTCTGGAACTATAAAGATCCCCATTTGGAGCTTTGAAGTAGGCGTCTCCTCAAACTAGCAAATCATGGTTCCAGCTACGAGAACTTTTTGAGTCAGGACCATACAATGGATATATTTAGTGAATGGGACAATAAGGTGGTCTTTTTTCATGGAAGATATTTTTTAATGTCTCCCTTTTGTCATATTCGGGATAAATTGGAAGCATTAGATTGGAATAACTAAAAAATGCTTAAGGGAAAATTTAAAAAGATATATTTTGCAGTTTTTTTAGATTTTTTAGTCATTGATTTTTGGGAATTTTACCACAAATGTTTTGTAGCTAAATATTAATTTTGAAATAAAAAGCCATACGTTTGACGACAAATTCCTTCCGCATCAATTTCCTCGATACAGATATCGACTAATTTTACTTTAATCATATGTACATATTTTAATATTTAAAAAGTAAATGAAACTTTCTACTTGAAAGCTTAAATCAACCATCATATATATGTATAAGTATTTATATTATCATTTAATGAAAAATCAATCCATATGCAATTTGTAAATGTGGTAGTTCGTTATTTGGTATCTTCATGGCGTGTTTGGAACGATGCTGAAACGTATCGGGCAAGTTATCGCAACGTTCCTGCATTAGTTCTAGCCACGAAGCAGATACATATAACACCACCTGAAAATCATTCCCCATTTTGGAACCGGGCACGTACCCGGTAAGTGCCCCCTGCGTTCCTAATCTAAGTCATTACCTCTAAACGGTTGTACATTTCGTACCAGCTACTTACCCGGGATGTAAAATGCTGCTTGGGATACAGTTGTGTGATGACGGAGACAAAGAGAACAGAGCAACATTCTCTCAGTCTCATATCTTTGTTACTTCTCCTGTGTTACCTCCCGACCACATCTACAATTAAGCATACAACTTGTGCATTTTCAGAGGCCAGATGAAGATTCTTATTAGGCTATATGTTTTTTGACACAAGTTATAGCGGCAAGGGCTAAGAGACTTCGGCTGCAATAATTGTCATGAAAAAAGTCATTTGTCATATCACACGGCCTTTCGAAAATAGCTCACATTTTAACGCTAAATGTCACCTTTTCTGGTTGAAGTCGTGGTATAAGAATCTCCCTTTTCGATGAAAAGTCACGATACAATCGTCATTTTTCATTTTTATTTTATCAGAGTCCAACCCCAGGTGACTTGTCTGGCAGAGTTCAACTGAACGAAAATTTATTGTACAGTATCAGACGATGAGCAATTTGATCAACTTACCGAAATTTAAATTATTTATTTAACTTCTTGGATACCAAACGTACCTACTTTGTTCAAACTAATTTTAGGAAGTTAATTTTAATGCGAAATACAGCTAATCTTATGTGGAAGAGATTTCGTACGTTTGAATCATTTGAACAACTTTTGCGTATTACGTAATAAGCTTCTTACTAGAAAGCTGTGGAATAATCTGAAATCGATAGGTGTAGGTAGTACGTTTAAAAAGTTCATTATTTTTGCTAATCCTGTGATGAACTCAGTCGATAATTTCCATTTTCTGTAATAACAAAGTCTTAACTTCTTTGAATTGCTGAATTTACGGAGCCGAAATGAAGGATTTGCTTTTGCAAATTGCAATGAAATAGAAGTAGCTAAGTATATACAAACATTATACAGTTTTAAAGTTGGTAAATAGTCTAGATGATGTACACTATAAACTTATTCTAACCACCCTCTTATCCTTTGCTAATACCTACACTACTAAATACATTTTAATACCGTTTTTGAACTTCGACATTTCCTGCTAAGTAGAAGCTCTCTAAAGCTATCCCTATTCTTAAAGGATCATGTATTGGTACTGAATTTCGCCCTATGTAAGTTCTACTAATTGTGTGTAAAGCATATGAAAAACCAATTCATCGTTATTAGTTAGATTGAGGGAAAGTACACGAGATTTTGTCTGCTAAGCAATATGGTTTTAAGTATAAACATAACGTTACTACTGCAATAGCAACAATTTCTGATCACAATATGAAATGAAATCGACAAAGAAAAAAAAACCATTGGATTAGTTCTGTTGAATTTTTCGAAAGCGTTCGATAAAATTGAACAGAAAATTTTCAAACTCACTGGGCGCTAATTTGCCACAGGTAACTTAATTTTTCTGCAATTAAGTTGATCAGATTTCCTTAACATCTTTTAGAGGCCCATAAGGATCCATATCGGTCCCTACTGTTTTCAATTTCCATTAACCCTCTCTCTCTCTTATTTTGCGTGATTGTAATTTCCGCATACATATTCGCTGACGGTAACCAATTATACATTCCTAGTACGGTAAATTAGGCAAAGACCCTAGCAGGTACATTAATCTATTTATTCACCTAAATCTTTCACAGTTGCTTGGAATTTATAGATAATAACGTACTGGAAAGATGATTTAAGGCCACCAGAGTGACATAATCCACATATGATTCCCGTGGAAATCCCTCAATTCTTATCGATATTATAAAGAAACTATCTAAAGTGGTTTATATAGAAAGATACTTTACGTACAGGCTTTCTCCGCTATTACTCTAATTGGGTGGTTACTATGTAACTGCACTCTTAGTACTTTTGATCTTAATATATATCTGGCCGATACATCGCACAATAATAGCAATAATTGTTCTAAGTTATATTGGAATCTGCACCTAGATACTATCGCAGGGAAAGCCCGAAGATGATTTTGGGCTTCTCGAAAGGTTTGTGGTGCGGCATGGGGTCTAAAACCTAGGACCATGCATTGAATCTGTACGGCCATCAAAAGATATGGGATGATTACATGGTCACATAGAGGAAAGTTCAATGTGATTAAGGTAAAATTGAACAGTATATGGATAATGAACTGTCTTAAGTATTACAGGTGTAATGCTCACGATACCGTCTGCGGCACTGCAAAACCCTGCTGAGACTCAATCCTTTGGTGCGTATAGGATGACAAAAGACACCCTGTGCTTGCTGGCTATGGCAGCAGACCATATACCAGCGAGGTTCTCATGCTTTAAATTACTCGATATAGTGGTGAAGTGGCAACTGAGCATGCGAACCTGCCACTATTCCTAACAGAGGACTACTCTGGTACACGGATGGGTTCCAAACACACATGGGAGTCGGAGCCTTGGGGGGGTGTACCGTGATTTAAGACGTCTTTGAGAATTTGCGGCCAAGCTACAGTGTTTCTGGCCGAGATTTATGCCATATTGACCTATGCTTGCAAGAATCTAAGGATTGTGTTCAGCAATAAAAGCATCTTGATAATATCCGAGAGTCAGACAGCAACTGGAGCAATTTCATTTTTCACGATGAAATCAAAGCTCGTGTGGGAATGCCAAGGCATCGTTGACAAACTGAGTAGATATAATTGGGTTAGCCTGATTTGACATCAATGCTTCGCTGGCAACGAAGAAGCTGATGAACTTACTAAAGAAGCCTCAGCTGTACTTCTGATAGACCCAGAGCCGATGTGCAGGCTGCTCCTCTGTACGAAAGAGGGGCCTTTCGTAAGCAGATATTATAGGGCCATAGCATATATCGGAGGAGCATCTTGGAACAGCACCATTCCATACGTTTCACGGCGATACCGTCTATGGAAAGAGAAATGCAGCTTCTGAAGTGCAGTAGGATGGACATTTGACTCTTTACTGTTCTGATTACTGACCACTGTCAAATAGGGGGGCGGGGTTGTGGTCGTACCTGAAAACTGTATCTGAAAGATGATAAGACTGCTTTACATGTCTTGTGTAAATACCCGGGGATAGCTGGACACAGAATTGCAACCTTTAGTAAATCACAGCTGAAACCTAGTAAGTTGCTGGACGGACCGCTCCGCGGATTCTTAAACCTCCTCCTTGCTTTAAAAGGAAAGATATTGTGAGCGCAATAGGTCCTTTCAGTGGCCGGAGAGTTTTATAACATCTCAAATCCTTCTTTAAACCAACCAACTAACCAATAAATTTATACTGTGATGAAGTGCCATACACAAAGTTAAAATCATTGATTACACTCATTTCCACAGAAAACGTCATAGCAATGGATGGTCTAGTCAACCAACATAACTCAACCACAAATTTTCTCCAAGTGTTTAGCTTGAAAACTTTCTCGATATCAGAATCCTATAAAGTTTTCTCTCATTAGCCTTACTAGTTCCCAATATGCGCAAGGTTCCTCAGAGAAGTCCATAAAGGTCCTCCATTTACCAGTAAGTATTTTGCAGTTCTTCAGATGGTTCCACAGGTACCTCCAGTATAATAGGGTTAAGGAACATAATCATACGAAGTACAGGTTCATTCAAGACTTTTCTTGCAATATATCATACACATAATATCACAAAGAAGCATTCTGTTATAGCAAACTCCACACTTCTGTGATACAGATTGACACGAGGGAAGGGAAATCCAAGCATGTTTTTGTACTACTGAAGATGGTCTTAAATGGAAAACCTCTTCAGAGTGCTACTGGCATTCATGGAGTTATATTATCTCTAGCTTGAATACTAGGAGACGAGGGCTAGATTAAAGTTGTAACAGAAACAATATTAAATTAGAGGCCATGAAGTCTGTTCGAGGGATCATATTCTACCCTAAAGCCTTCTAGGATCAAAATAGAGAGTTTTTAAGTTGAGCTTGTTAGCTACTAAGTTAGATTTTGTGCGGAAATTACCGTTAAGAACACAAGGAACTGACACTTTGAAAATAATGGAGCTTGACACCAAATAATTATAAGCAACGCCTAAATAGGGAGAAAAAAACACGTTGGAAAATGTTCATACTAGCTCTAACTACACGGTATATATGTTTTTGAGTTTTGTTTTAAAATGTGGCAACACTGTTAAATAAAGACTACCTCAGCCGAAATCTAATCTTATACTATCGCTGCAAATTTTAGCTTATTAACGTTAACAAGTCTGTATCTACCATGATTTTCGTACCGAGATAATGCTCTATCCCGGGCAGTAGTTCTTGAATGGACATGAGACTAAAAAAATGTAATTTCAGATTTCCTTTAAAAACTTGTTCACACCTCAAATTGCAAATGTCAGTCCTTGAACTAATCCATACAAGATAAAGGGATTCAAATCCCACACATATGTAGGTACCAAGCCGTTAGTTAAAACATAAATGAATAAGTAAAATAAGAATTTATTTTCCTTATATACTTACGAACATTCCATATTTGAGCATAGACAATCCTTTTAAATGGAAGTTCTTAGGTATGTAAGTTTTATATCCCAACCATGACCTTTTTCTTTTTCTTTTTTTATTTCACATTTTTCCATAACAAGGGCAATGAGACCAGAGAAATTCTTTTGGGGGTCATTAATATGAAATTGCACGCACATGGCATTTACATCATTTTGCAGGCACGTACCGAATAGGTCTGAACGTGAACAATTTATTGAATACATTATTAAAATTTTCGGGTGAGAATTCCTTGGCTACGTAAAATGTAAATTTCCACGAAGCAAATTATCACAATACAGAAATATTTCGTAATATGAGAATGCTAGCTGTTTAAAATTTAAAGTCAATTTTATTTTCTTATGTTAATAGGAGAAGTTTTTTTTTTCGGTCCTGATAATAAGGAAAATGAATAGAATTATTGGGTTCGTATTAAAGTTAGCCTAATAAAGAAGTTAGATATTATGAGAACAAAAGTGAACAAAAAAAAAGGTTTTGGAACAAAGAAACAAATATAAGTCACATTTGTCTTAACACTGGATTGTCCGGCACTTACAAACCCTCTTAGATGCCCAAATGGAGTAATTTTGACTCGTGTATCAGACGCATTAAATGTAATGATATTTAATATAGATTTTTATGAAGTGATAATGCTAATAATATATAATATAATATTTATAAAAAAAACAGTAATATAGTAAATTTTATTTGATTCCTCTTAGTTTTCATCACATTTCTTGCATTGTCGTTTAATTGTAGCTGTACAAGATCTATATATTGATTTTGTGCAGGTAGTCCTATTTTTATTTTTTCAGTGTGCCTTAATTTGACAATACTTTGTCGACTGTGTAGGTTCCTGGTCAAATTCTAGATTACACAAAGGAGTAGGAAACACATTTTCAGTTCTCATATTCGGGTCCGTAAGCTCCTCTGCTAACTTTTGTAGAAAAACTCTGCGGGAAATTTTTCCAGAGGTTACTTCCTTATATATGATCCACACGTTCATTGCAGCTAAATCAAGAGTGTTCTGAAATGAGTGAATAGGCCATCGCCTTGTATTTGTTCGGACGGTATATTTTCTTGTCATTTGATCTATGTACATTATCATCTCCGTACTTAGTATTATTGCAGGATTCAACACTTTCGGATGTTTTCTTCACATTATCCCTGATTTTTATATCTGAGTAAATAGTGCTCAGAAGAACAACATTTTTCCTTGTTTTGCCCTGATAGATAAATAAAGTTATATCATCACTTTTATATAATTTTGAGGTATATAGCTGCTCTTTCATAGATTTTATTTGCGAAGGCACCTCCCTTCTGGCTTTATTTACAGTTCCTAAAAAAGTAGCTCCATTTCTTTTAAGTTTTTTTTGCTAGCACGACCGACGTAAAATAGTTTTCAGTAAATAGTTACGTTTGTACCTTTGTTTAGAAAGGATTCCATCAGTTTCATTACCACATGGTCAGATACACGCTCATCAGCTGGACGAGAGTCATGCTTCCCTGTATAAGGAAGGCCATTTACCAAATATTTACTATCCTTGTCTACTGCTAACCAGTACTTTAGACCGTACTTATCACGTTTGCAGGCTATAAATTGAGTGAAAGGATACCTAGCTACACCTACTAGGAAATAACTGCTGATCTACAATGATGAATGCTCCCGGTTTATAGCATGCAATACAGTTTTTAATAAATATTTTCGATACTGTTGAGAACAGACAAATTTGTCTGCAGACGTAGAAAGCGATTAAATCTTTTATAAAAACGAAGAAAGCGCGGTATTTCGCAGAAACGATTTCTTGACATGGCCTTTTTACACAATGGCAGACCTCAGTTATTAGCCCACAAACTGTGCACAGGTAGGCCGCTTACACCTTCAACTCCTCGGGCATACATAACTCCGATAAATACTTCACTGTATACTTCGCTAAGCTCGCTTTCCAGTCCGCCTCGTTGCTTCAGCGATAGTGCAATTTTCTATATGATGTACTTATCTATAAATAAACTCAATGCACTTGCCGGGCTACCAGCGATAATATTTCTCATTGCATACCCTGTGGGCCCGGGTATTTTCCTGAGAACATTGTGCTGCGCACGTCTACCTGGATCACCCTCTCCAGGCGTCACTAATGTCCTTTATGTACCTTGGGCTCCAGCCTACATTACGGGATCAACGTCTATATCAAGATTCAAGTTGTCATCGTTATCATATGTATGCAAAGCCTGTTCAGTCACTGTAGGATTAGGAACATAAATTGTACTTATGGAGTTTCCAATCCGCCTTCTTTTTTGAACAAGCGAAGAGTATTCGAGGCTTGCTTGTCGGATACCTGGCTTCTTCCCGCGTCTAGTTCCATGATCTGCTCCATTGAGAAGTCTACCATGTCCCTGTCACCGATTATATGTTGTACAGTAATCCGCAGAATGAGTGCCAACTATATTTACATTCTTCAAATCAGAAAGAAATATGAAATAATATCAAACACCCACCTTCATTATTGGCTTCACTATCGGAAGAGGTATAATTCTCACGACGTACAATAACAAAATCTTCATTAGACTCATGCCTGTCATCACTCTCAATCTCGGACACGTCTTCAGGAATATCTTGCAAAGCTGCAAGAGTATGCGTCAAGCCTTGAGGCATAATAATTTCCGTACTCGCAACTCACGTTACAAGCAAAAAAACGTCCTTCAATGAGTGATTACACACAGAAACCAGCACCAAATTTTATCCTGATTAAGTAACAAGATCACTTTTTTTCCAGTATCTAATGAGAAAAGTATTATTATTATTAGTAGGTGGTTGGGTAAAGAAAATATAATTTTTATTTTTGCTATGATATAATTTTAAATATAATATTGCAAATAAATTCACTTACTACGCAATCTTGTACTAAAATAACAAGGAATCAATATGACTCCTTTGGGTATTAACCCTTATGTTAATACCCGGGTATCCGGGTACCCTTTAGCACGTACTTACATGAATATCTTATATAGTTAACGAAAAATCATCAAATCCTTTCAGATCCTCATTATTTAACTCAATTGATGTCGATTTATATTTGTTCTGATGTTTAAATATACAAAAATATTAATAAACTAAAGAGCTAAAGTCAAATACGCACTTGATCAATACCTGGGGTACCCGGGTATCCATATCTAAGAACATAATACGCCTACGGAATGGCTTAGTAATGAATAATTAAACTATTCTACGAGTATATACAAATAAATGTAGATATTTAACTTTTAATGACATTTAATATAAATTATATCTGCAAATATATAAATGAGTCACATTTCGTTATTTCTTTTGAATGATCAGTAAACAGGTTTACTGCGAATTTCACACAATTTTGCCGACTTTTTCTTTTTTTGTTTACACCCTGGAAACAGATATTGCATGATCATACGACAACTCTTCGGCCGGTGGAATCTGTCCCTTGAGTAGACTCAGTTGATGTTGTATCTCTACTTCGGGAGTTATTGGCTCTCGATCGTAATCTTACTGGTGAAAGTCCTCATGACTTGAATATTTTGAGACCGACCTTCAATCGCTGGCATAAACAATTCTTCTACCAATTGTCATAAAAACAATCGGCGATCGTTTGTATTGTTTTTAAACATTTTATTATTTTCATAATAAATTATGTATATCGCAATACTAGCGACATCCAAAATATTGTATTGTGTAGGTTGAGTAACGTACTATCATCTGATTCTTTGTATCAACTCAAATTTTTGTTTTATTATAATAGCGAACAATCTCTGGGTTTTTCTTTCTGTCTTCGCAAATTTTTGTACCTGAGTGCCTGGTAGACAGTAGTAAAACAGCTTGATTTTTTTTTTACATAAGATCGTATAAGCACTTTCGCATGAAATCGAAATAGAGTAGCGCGGTCTTTAGATACTTGCATCTCCGCTGGAAAATACTTTTTTTTTTAACGTACCTATTATTGTCAAGTGCTACGACAATTGATGCTTTGCTAAAGGCAGAGTAGTAAAAAAATTATCGATCATAATATGACTTCCGGATCCTTTATATTGTGTGACTAAATCTCTTAGTACTCATTCAATTTGATTTATGTCGCGATCGGTCGTTGATTTGATATGAATTTTTCGCGCCGCATATCCACAATAAGTACTTGTCTTCCATATTTTGCTGGTTTTTATGGTATATACTGAGTGAAACTCCTTCGCCCTCTGTGTGGATAAAGTTGTTCATCGGCTGTCAGACACACCATTGGTTTGTAAAGCTCTGATAAGTTGTCATTCAACATTGTCCATATGGCGCACATACGCGCTGCTTTATCCTCCTTGATATGATCTTCACGAGTATTCGCGTCGTCCAACGGAATAAATCTTATTTTTTGTATATTTTATATTCCGTATTTTCCTTCTTGTTGATATGACGAATAATTATATCTAACACTTCAGCATTGAGGACTCTATTCACTGTTCCATAAAGTCTCTGTAGTTCTATATGGTCCAGATTTTGCCGAAGTATATTTAGAATAGGAATTTTGTTGAATTGCTGGAGTTTTAGACCAAACAGTTTTATCTTTGGATGTACACATTGTCGTCGACAGTCTGAAGATCTTCAACTAAACATACAAATGATATTATATTTTTAACTATTTTTGAATATTAAAATCATAATAATGGGTAAAACATAATAGAATAATTCTATAAAATAGCTTTTGCTCAGGTAGTGGGATTTCTCACTGTGTGGTCGACATAAAAGAATTCACAATAATTTGTTTTATTGAATAAATATTTCATTTGGCTGTTTCAACACACGACACAGAACCATTTCCGGAACGGTAAAATTGCCTACATTGCTACACTTCCGTGCTGGTACAGTGATGTGTGTAATCGGACAATTTGTTTCCACATAATTTATAATCACGTGCGTCCGTACGGCAAGGGCATCGCCTTTCTGTGTGCAAAAACCCTGAGGGTACCGCTGTACCCGGCCACTGAACAACGTAATAACGACTGGGTATTGACATAAGGGTTAAACGTAAATTAGACTACTTTTATTATTTTCATTCTATTAAGCTTCAAAAATTAATAAAAGTCACGAGAGGGATTTTCGCAAAACTTATTAAAAAGGAAGCAACATGAAAAAGAACATGCGCGAGGAGTCAAAATGACTCCATCGGATATTCTAATGTTAATGGAAGAAAATAATTTAACTCCTTTTCCGCCGCCATTTAGTAGCGGTTCAAAAAAAAATTGATTTAGTGAAAAAAAATTTATTATTAGCTATGTAATATCGCCGAACAAAAGTATTTTCACCTCATTTTTCTTACCCTTTTTTTATACCCTAGATGAAATCTAAATGCTATACTATTTATTTTGATTTTTTCATCTCCGTCCGTCCGTCTGTGCGCACGGGGCTTAAAAAAAAGTAAAATTCAGTTCGAAAATGTGTCAAATCAGGCAACTCTTTCGTGGGGTTGGGATATAAAACTTTCATTTTCCCTATATATTTGGACACTGCCTGAGAACGCTTCGATATAGAGAGCTGAAATTTGGTACATGGTGTTTTCATTGTACTAGCAAAAAAAATTCAAAAATGGACTAAATCGGGCAACTCCTTCTTGGTGTTGCCATATAAAAATTTGGGTTTCTTACGTATACTTTGAAAACGATCAGTCCAAGACATTTTTATTGTACTAAAAAATTCTTCAGAAAATTCTTCAGAATATGAAATCCTATAAAATTGGTTATAATAATTTTTTCTGTGCGACAAAACGTTCTAGAAATATATGTGAAAAACCACATTAAAAATTCAACTTACACAGATCGGTGACCTTACGAATTTTTATGCAGGCATTCATCTAGGGTATCATAAGAATTGGTCCTAGACCAATTCTAGCTTTTTTACTTTTTTTATAGAAAATGTATGGAAAAATCACAGCTCGTTTGCGCTTCGCGTAAATCAGTTGTTCTTGTGAGTCTGACGAAGAGTTAAAAACAAAAATTGATAAAACGTAAGATTGCCTCAATGATAGAATCTTCTGGATTATCTTCAATATCCTTTAAAACTAATTATAATAATGATTTTTCTTTCCTTCATAGGGTCAAACTACACATTTTAATTTTGTACAAAATAAAAAAAAAGTGGATTACGCATTAGAATAGTAAAATATTTGTAAAACAAAATCCCCATTTATTCAAAAATCATAAAATAATCAAGGTGTTATTCACCATAAATTAATAAAGTATATTCATAATGAGTATAAAGGGTTAGTAGCATAGTAATGCATGTTTGATTCGTCAAATTAAAATGCGCATTTCACTAAAATAAATAGCAAAAAAATATTCTGAGAATTGATTTTGCCTCATTTAGGAAATGTTTGCACGAATTTTCATTTTGTTCCCGAAATTCTTTTCCTTGAGTGGAATGTGATTGCGTCAGTTCTGACATTTGAAAGCGTAATATCATGGGTGTACATATTAAAAAAAAGTGTGCTAAAAGGATGTTGAAAGAATTTTGTCGTTAAACAAAAAAAGGAAATCATTTTGGGACATTAGAGCCAAATTTGACAGGTAAAATTTGCTCAATTCAGTAGATGCAAATATGCATCAGACACATTTTAAAACTGTTGTGCATAGTGATGCAATTTTGCATCAGTAAATAAGACAAGGTTTTTCATAATTATGTTATTTTCCTGTTATTATGTAATATTTGTTTAGAAATGGCTTTTCTGCACACGATTAGAAATTTTGATAAGATAAGATAAGATTTCATATCTATAAAAGTCCATTCGAAAATTCATATAATGCTTATATACTTAAATCCTAAGAAACTTTATACAAAATCTTTTATACGAATTATAATAAAATGAAATAGCGGAGTATATACGATTTGATTGCATTCTTATATGACAAAAGGAATACACGTTATAGGGTCCCAGTCTGTGAGAAGAAAATTCAAAAATAGTCAGGGTATGAAGAGGTTAATAAATAAATTTTTCACACTTACCATATTCTCTAAAAAGTGCTGATCTCCCAGAGTTCCTAATAGCCGTAAACACTATAGGCTGGTATCAGCCCCACATAGATTTTAACGAAGGTTTATTTGGAAATATATTGTTCAAGAATCCCGGAATAGATTGCTACGCTCACTTAATATGTATTCCACTATGTTCAACTACCAATTGAAAACTGTGTTCAGCGAACCTGAAAGAAAAAAGAGAGAATCAGTAAAGATTTATAAATAAGTATACATAAAAAAGATTACCTGCACATGGAGACTCGCACAGGTGAAAATTCCAGCGAATATTTGAAATGAAATAAAGAAATGGATTAGTAATATAATTTGATAGGACTTTTACTTATGTATCATCGAAAAGCGTCATAAACACACATGTCAAGTTCATGACTGTATGTACATATGCCCCTTAAAAAAACAATGTCATGACAAATTAAACGTATTGAAAACATGAATAATTTCATGTTCCCCATAAAACAATAATATACACATGAAATTATATGATTAACATAATTATTGTTATTAGTTGTGGACAAATAAGGTGAAAAATGCCACGAAAGTACTCAGCTGACATTTGTCCACAAAGTTTCATAATGTATATACTAGAAGATAACTTCACAATATTTTCAATTAAATACACTCAACTGTAGTTTATATGTACGTTGTTTCCAACGTCGAACTACCCGAACCAGACACGTAAATACATTAAAAAAACATTTTAAAAATAACACTTGACACTCGCGCACGATAGTGTCCAAATATGTCAAACTTTGTATTTTCGCGATGTTTGACATCTCGAAACTATGAATAATCGCCCCGCAATCTCGATGGAAGCGTTCGTTTCGCGATATTTTACGCGAAAAAATTCGATATTCGCGATTTTTTATAAATTCTTTCACATAATGAGCCCAAAAGAGACTCATTGTGAGAAGAAAACAGAAAATACTACAAAATGACAGGAAAATCTGCTACATCGAAATCAGACTAAGTGAATTGAGATTTTATAGCAAAAAATTACAAATACGTAAAAAATCATCGAATTCTGAATTTTTCTAACGATTGACAGTAAGAAAAATTCTTTCTTTTGTCATTTTCAGTGAAAATTTCGAACAGTTCACTTTATGGATAGCAAAAATGGAACAAATTTTTCTTTAAAAAAGGAGTCAATTTGCAACTATTCAAGTTTCCAAGGTTTTTCATCAGCAATTCAACCAGAAGTTTTTCGGTTCATATTTGATAATTTTTACATAAAGTTTTTTTTTGTTTGGTTTCAATTTTCAATAGTTTTCATAGTTATTTCCTTCATAAATTTTCAATACAGTTGTCATTTTAAATAATTAGTTTTCTTTATTTTCTGAAATTGTTCGGGTTTTACTAAAAATTCATACGTGGTTCGACGTTTGTTCTATCGCAGCAAATTAAAGGTATTTAATTCATGTAAATTATTAGTTGTGTGATGGATTAAGGTGTAAAGTTCCATGCCAATTCTTGGTTGGAGATATTACACAATATATAAGCATCACCAACTACTAATAATTTTTTGAAAATATTTTGAGTTCAATTTTTTTATTTTGCACAAAATTCAGTCAATTAATCAATTGATAGTATGAAATTGTGCCCACACGAGCCACCTTCACACCACATGACGGTTGATTCAAGATTGGCATACTAACAACAATTTTTTTTTATTTTTTAAGCATTTAATAAGTTATAAGAAAGAAAACAATTTACAATTAGTTGCATAATATAAGTATAATTAAGATATTTGAGCAGAATTAGTAGAATTAAAGTGAATTTCAATTAGATTAGTTTTCAAAGTCGATTTTTATTAGTCTAATTTTAGTAGTCGCAGGAATTATTTACTGAATAAACCTATGTGAATGAATAACCGAGTGATCTTTACCGCCACCTAATGTTAGTTTGCTCCAATATCGTTGCTCATTTCAATTTTTTACGTTGATTGACAAAAGACAGTAGGAAGTAGCATAGTGACAGCTTATTGGAACCTACACTTTGCTAGGGCTCACACACTACAACTTCAGTTTGAGCTTACATTCAATCACTTTGCTGGGGCCCACACGCGCTACAGTTTCAGTTGTTGGTTTTATATTTAACAGAAGACGTTTATACTAATGTTAACTTATAGGAAGTTGCATTAGTGCCTAAACGTAGGTTGCTACGATTCTTCTTTTCTAATTACAGGTGACGAATTTAGAAATTTCGCAGCACAAATTTAGCTTATGAATGCCTAGAAATTCTGTTTTATAAGAGGAACAAAGAAATTGGACATTTCAGATAATTGTGTTTTCAGGACGTCAGCTGTCAGTCAATCTATCATCGGACACAAATCTATATTTAAACAAACTTAAACACAATATTTGCAGCATTCACTCCGAGGAGCAGCCATATAGTGAATACATTTGCCTTCTCTTTTTTCCATTGTTGGGGTTGATATAAATTACAGTTAGTTATGTCATAGTATTTATATTCATATAGTTACACAATTTCAAATGCACGTGGCACAGCGATTTCAGTACAAAATATAGCTAATTATCGATTTATTTAAAAGAAAGCATAAAAATTCATTTATCTTGAACAGAGAATATAGTATAGCTCAGTAGAGATTTTGTATGCCTATAAAAACCATGTTACTCTCTTATAATCGCAGTAAATATAGTTGTATCCTATAAATGTTTTCAAAGAATTCGGATATATCCTTTTATATTTTCAAATCTATTGGGGTTTATACCAAAAATCCAAAAATTTTTGGAATAAAAAATTTCGTGAATTATACCAAAATTTCGAACCGTGCACATTATCTGAAAAAGCGTTAAATGCTATCATGGACACGTGGGATTTGAATGAAGATGAGTTTGACGACGAAGGTGAAATAACTATACATGATTTCGAGATAATTGTAGAATCGAGAGCTGAGAATGAACACGGCTCCTTGGAGGAAGGAATCGACTAGAATTCTTTGTTATGTTGGTCTCCAATGGATTGGCGTATTTTCCTATAGCCTCGATTCTGCGGATCTGGCTGAATGCCTCAATCCTCAATTGATATCTCCCTGGGTTGCCTCAATATCTTCGTATAAAATACTTGGCTGATTGCCTCGGTATTTTTGGGATAGACGTCTAGCTGAAAAGCCTCTACATCCAATATATTAGAACAGCTAGCCAAATGAATCTGGGTTATGAAGAATAAGAACTACCTGTATCGTCTATGATGCATGATTATACATATATGTATTACATCTTTCATTAATTCATAGCAACATTCTGGGTATGTATCCCCAAATGTAATTGCTAGCCTAAACGGACTAAAATCAATATGTCAAATTGAAGGAATCATTGTTTAAACCCAACGATTTCGAGTTTAAAATGGCTCCAATACCGCTTAACTATTGTTTTAAGAATTACGAAATGTGTATATTGAACGCATGTATCCTGATTCTAAAAATATTCACATCAAACCACCCTGCGTTTATTTCAACAATATAAACTATTAAAAAAATTAAAACTTTTCGAGTTCTAATTGAAAACTTCTTTATATATGAAAAACTTTCACTTATCAAAGTTATGTACATTATATACTTCTGTATATGCTTATCAATAAAAATATGTTTATGACGAAGGAGTTGATGGTAACTGATAGGCAGACCCAGAATCATCAGTTGGAACATCTGTTATGTATTTTTTTTTTGTGGTCACGGATGCTGCTTTAAACCGAAGAAAAGATAGTATTAGTTAAAAGAACGAATTAATAAATTAATAACGGTCAAATAGAAATTAAGAAAATTAAACTTATCTGTCCATGAATAACATACTGCGGAAATTCCCCTTCCAGATCTCTAAAACAAAAAAAGAAAACAAAAAACACAAAAATTGGGATGCACACAACATAAATCCAAGGCCATCGCATAAAAATCTTATCAATATGCAGCCCTAGATGAAAGGAGCCACTTTAATCCACTTTATCCTTATAATGGGTACGAATAACAGCAATGGCGATTACCTGCGAGAAAAAATATAATTACATATTTTTGTTGAATTGCTTAGTGATGGATTGCAGATAGATTAATTAGATTTGTTATTGCCCATTATTAATATTAAATTGAATTATGTATGGCTTGATCTGTAGTTAATGTAGTTAATTAGATAGGGCTTTGTATTGCTTGAATGGCTAATTATTAATATTGGATGAAATTTTCTATTGTTTGATCTATAGATAAATTGAATGGTACAGTTCCAATTAGATTGATTCCATCAAATTTGGAATTTTCACTCGAAGAAGATATTAAGTAAATTTTGGAAAACATCTTAGTATAGGTTTTAAAAAATTATGTATTAGTACGATAGTTATAGATATCATAGAAAACTAACCGTGTTAGCATGACGCGACAAGCAAATGTACATGCGCAGCTAAAATTTGCAAAATTAATTATAAATTCAAAATTTAGAAAATCTTGTACTCACTCGGTTCAGACTCCCTCATCTTTGAAAGTCAAATCAACGAAAACAATTGACGATGAAATTCGACATTCCCGATATTAGTACACTGGATACCAGAGTAGAATCTACGGGCTGTTCCTAACCCAGTAAACTGACCTTCATAAAATTGACCCCGAAGTTCGGAAACAAAACAAACAAGAAAATGCGATATTTCTACAATTAACAAACTTCGCGCCCTCGTAAGATTCTGCGGCAACAATTTCGAAGAAAAGGAAATTTGAACCATTTTAGAAATAATTATGCGATTGGGGAAATTTACTGAATACGGGGATATTTTGAACGAGTTAGGCAATGCTGGTATGTGACAGGGACAGTCCTATTTCCGGCAAAAAAGGGGAGTTCACTTCTGGACAGACGACCGTACAACGTGGAGAGTGTCGTGCAAGCTGTTGACAAAATTATTAAAATAAACACAAACAGAAAAGTCAAAATTAAAAACTTAAAAGGTACTACAAAACCAGCTGAAAGAAGCAATTACCGACAAGAAGACAGACATACAGAGGAAAATTAAAAAGGGAAAAGAAAGTCGAAGAATTGAAGCAGCAGAGCACAAGTAGCAGTAGTTCCGAGGAAATTAGGAAAAGGGACGGGGTCAGATAGTTCATGGGAAATGGAGAGATAAGTGATTTTTCTTTAATTTCGTTTTGTTTTTTTTTTTTTAAGAATTATTCATCAATATAAATGTTGATAAAATTAATCACTTTGAGGTGTTGTGCGCCGTCTCATGCTAGAACGCGTAAATTAAGTAGAATTGCTAAGCATGCTATACGCATCCGTAGAGGAATTGTAAATTTTTTTTATTTAATTTTGTGGATTAAATTACAAAAGCTTTATTCTGAAAGTTGGTGTTCTTTAGTCAATTTAATTCTATAATTTTAAAGTTCGTGGACTTATAACCACGTGGCGCCCAAAAAGTGTTCACCGGTGCCTCAACCCGTTCCCTCTTCCATCGCTAGCTGGGTAACGTTCGCACAAAAAGTGCGTAACACATCCGGCTGTAATTTTCTGACGAAGAAAAAACAATATTATTTAATTATTAAGTTCCAAGAAGTCACATACTCACAACTGAACTAAATTTTCTTTTTGCGACCATTTCATTTTTGCCTGAAATTTAAGTGATAATCGGAAAAAATGTCAACGACAGTATATGCTTCCTTATGTAGGTACTGTACTACCTCAATTCATTTTCTAGAAGGGTACGCATTCAAATGAGTGCACATGGGAGAAGCATCAAAATTAAAAAAAAAACCTTTAAGCTTCGAACAGCAGAGTCCAGACTCGAAATGTGAATGAACTGAACTAAAGCTATAAAAATAATACTAAATTTAACTCTGATGACGACCAAAGTAAAGGCGTTTTTGTCTTCAAAACGAACAAGAGACCGGTTAATGAAAATCCAAATGCATTTAGCCATCATACTGAACATCAAAGGATTCAATATTAAATTAAATTGAAAGGTTTTTTAAATGCGTAGACGTTTACGGGTTTTCGGAAAATCTTTCAATTTAAAAATTTTCGTTGGAGTTGAAACAAAAGCAGTCGAATGAAAGGGATTTAATGGAATACGCATTTTAAACGCGTCGTGCGTTTGTGTAAATTTTTATTTTCCTCTCCCTGTAGGAATAAATATGAAAAATATGTATATGTTGACTTTTAAGGACAAAAGTAAGTTTTCGTACCTACGGTTGGACCCGTTTTTTAAATATTCGTTTTCCAATAATATTGTCGAACATATCAACACTCAAAGTTCTATTTATGTTATGGAAAAATAATATATTAAATTAGAAGATACTGGTCATGAATCATCTGAAATTCGTTTATTCGGAATACAATGACTGTTAGTAAATTTGAGGAAATACGAAGCTGTCTACATTTTAATAATATTGAAGGACTTTTACCGAGAAATTATCCAGATCACGACAGGTTATAAAAAATACTCCATCTGCTAACTATGAATGCTAGCGTAAAACTACTAATACTGCCGATGAACAAAATTTTTCAACAAAAGTAAGAAGTTATTTGAAGCAATATTTAATGAATAACCTCATAAATGGGAAAAAGTTATTTGTTTTATCTGAAAACTCGGGACTTAGATTTTGAAATCCATAACACTTTGAAAATGGCCGGGAGTTTGATGCTAGCGCGAATGTAGTTGTTCATTTCCTGTATATTATTCTGGATTATCAAAATTATAGGCTCCACTCAGAGCTGAGTAAGTACAAAAGAAAAAGTACTTAAGTACAAATACAAGTACCGAAGGCCTAAATATTTCAGCGTAAGTACAAGTACTGTATGTATGAAAAGTACTTGTAACTAAGTACTAAGTGTATAAAAAGTACTGAGTAGTTTTTGAAGTACTTTTTAAATTACACTTTTAGAATCTTGGTATCTTGGCAGTAATATGATGAAGCTTATAGGGTTCAGATATTAGATATTGATAAATAAATACCTTTTGAAAATTATCATATGTACAGTAACCAGTGGCTACTATTTATAGTTTTTTATAGTTTTGCACGTGACTCTACTTTCACCTCTCATTGCTACACCCATAAAAACTATTAGAGGACCGCACAAGTACCTATTGTCATCTCCAATAATGCATAAAAATTCTAAGGAAAAAATTTCCATTAAATTTCTAAAAAAATAAACTGAGGCCTTCCCTACATCAGGTCGAGGCATCGTTGATTTTATATTGGAGCGAGACATTGCTTGCTTACCCTTGATTATGTGATAAAGTCGAGGCGTCGGCGATTTTATATTCGAGCAAGACGTTACTGAATTTTGTTTTACTTGCCCAGTCTTGTTTACTGCACTTACGCGTCAAGACAGAGTCTTAGACAAACCAATAACAATTGGTTTGTCTAAGACTCTGTCTTGACGCGTAAGTGCAGTACATTCTTTGACAGTTCTTTGCGTGCTTTAAAACTAAAAAAAAAAGGAGTTGCGCTAGAGATTGTGTTTGCTTTTCTACGAAGAGTTAGATATTTGTAGGTACTTAATAGACTCAGAAATACTTAAGTAAAAATCTTGGTATTTAAGTACAAAACTAATGGTCGGTTTTACAGTCAAGGCTTAAGTGATATCACTGGCTTAAGGCAAGCATAACTTAAGCCCGTCATCTCGAAGGCTTAAGCCTCAGATGTTACTGTGAAAAACATAGGAAATTATTGATAAATATATATTTTGCCTCAATATTATAATTTCTTTTATTAAATGAACGTGCATATTTCAAAATTTATACTTTAAAACTAAATTGAGCTTTTCTGACCGAAAAACAGTTATCTAGTTAGCAATTTTGAGTTACGCTTTAGTACGTTTTAGGAAGAAACCAAACAGTTTAAGACAAAAATGAGTTATTTATCCGATGCAGAGGATATAAGCGACGAAGAAATGTATAATACAATATCGCAAGGTGTGACCCGTGAAAAAGTTATATGAAGGCGCCCGTAACATTTCGAGAAATGGGTTGACGTTGATTTTTATTCTCAGTTCCGACTATAAACATATTCGGCTATGATGGTTTACGTTGTCGAAACATTCTATTTTAAAAGGTAGCCGCGCTTTTAAGGATTCTTGGGTTTTTCTCAGTGCTGTCATTTTGTTCTGAATATTTTCTGAGGGCTACAACCACTTTCATCGGTGAACGTTAATAATAAAGTATCCTCAGGTGTATTTTTCTTTTCTGTTCACTTTTAAGTGAATGTGTCCGCCGCTTCTTATGTCGTAAGAGGCTATAACCACGACTAAATGATTTGTTACACTCTATACATTCAAACATATTGGCGGTTGTTAAAACACGAAGAAAGAACAACTGAAACAGGTAGTTATAACAGCTCAACAGATAATAACAAAACAACACCAAAACAGCATCGGGTAACACCAAATAATGCCGAATTACACCAAATTATGCCAAATAACACCAAATTAACACCACAGCAAGACATGCAAACACCAAGTAATGCCAAATTACACCAAATAGCACCAAATTAACACCAAATTAACAACAAAGCAACACCCGGAAACACCAAATAGCGCCAAACTAACACCAAATTAACACCAAAGCAACACCCGGAAACACCAAATAATACCCGGAAACACCAAATAGCACCAACCTAACACCAAATTAACACCAAAGCAACACCCGGAAACACCAAATAGCACCAAACTAACACCAAATTAACACCAAAGCAACACCCTGAAACACCAAAAAACACCCTTGAAACACCAAATAACACCAAACACCATGTTTGAAAAGCTGTTAAGCTGTTATAAGAGCTGATTGAAAAGCTGTTAAGCTGTTATCAGAGCTGTTTTAAAAGCTGTTAAGCTGTTATCAGAGCTGTTTGAAAAGCTGCTAAGCTGTTATCGGAGCTGTTTTGTGGATTTGATATCCTTCCAGATAAAAACCACAACAAACCTACGAGTAAGAAACTAAAGAGATGCCATTGCGTGTATATATATGCCATTTTTGCGTGGCGAGCGTGATGTTTTTTCTCACTTTCTGACATATGGTTACATCTCTGTCTAACTATACCCTAGGTGTCACTTTCGTCCGGTAAAGAAATTTACCTTAGCACAAAAGCCGTAGGTAAGGTTAAGATCGGAAGGGTACTAAATAGAAACATATTTACATTCTTTTATGTGGAAATTTAGTAATACTGTACTTGTTTATTTTTTAATAATAATTTTGATAAAAGTAAAAGAATTTTAATATATTTTCTTATTATGGGATTTAGAAAAAATGAAATTTTAAGGCAAGCTTTTGGGTAACCGAAGATGGAAATAGGCTTACTGGGGAACCAGGTATGTCAAAAAGTTGTTTTGTATTACTAACGCTCACTAGGCTGCTGCTAGTATACAATTTTGACTCACAAATTCAAAAACAGCGGCAAAATCCTTTGCATAAACTTTTTTTTCCACCCGCCTGCAATGCGAATTTTTTATAGTATGTGTATAAACTGACACATTGCTGAGATTGGCACGAAAATTTTTGTTGATGGACCTCTCCTGTAGTTTCTTACTCGTAGGAACAAACTGGTAAGTAAAAAGTTCTTCTTCTTTTCGCTTGGTTTTTAATGCATAATGGCAATTTTCCTTTACAAAAGATCACAATTACAGCAGTGCTGACAACTTAAAAATTTTCATCTGCGGCTTAACTAAGCCTCAGCTTACCGAGTACTGTGAAACCGAGTAGGCTTAAGTTCTGAGCTTAAGATATACTCGTGGTTTAGCTAAGATCTGGCTTAAGCCGGAACTGTGAAACCGGCCTTAAGTCATAAGTTCAAGCAAATAGAAGCAAGTACCTACTTATGTTCAAGTACTAAGTTGGGCATTTCAAAAGTATTGAGTAATAAGTATTAAGTAACGAAAAAGTACTTTAAGTAGTACTTACGTTTTTGTTTTGTACTTAAGTATTTCCCAGCTCTAGTTCCACTAGGAGAATTAATTATTATACATCTTTGCTATTAGCAGTGGAAAAAGCAAGGAGACGAATTTATATAATTGGTACAGTCCATGCAAACCGCACTCAATGCAATAAACTTCATTCCGAAGAAAAAATAGGTTGAATATTCAAAAGAGTTCATGGCTAATGTGGTAGGTGTCGATGTTTCTTCTGTTTTTTGGAAGGATAAAAAATTAGTCACCTTACTGTCAATTTTTTCTGGAGAAAAACTAAAGCTATTCTGATATTGTCAGGACATACAATCGGCACATAGGAGGTATAAATTTGTTGGACAGCTTGATTGGAAGATATGAAATCAAGCAGCGTTCAAGAAAATGGTGTAAAAAGATTTTGAAAGCGTATGATTGACCAGACTATTGTGAAAGCTTGGGTTTTGTACAAATGGAATTATGAACAACGAAACGAGAAGCTATCCTTAGAACTAGCCGACTACAAAATTGAAATCGCCGAAACTTTATGTATGTCTGGAAAAAATCTTCTTGCAACAAGAGGACGACCAACAAAAGATATCCACAAATAGACTCCGAAATGCCAGAAGTTTAGTGCGACACATAGACCATTGATATATGAAAGAGTATAGTTGATATAGGTCACCTGCTAGAATATATGGAAACCCATTTATGCTGTAAGAATGGGGAATATATGGGTGAGTCCCTCATGAAAGTGTAATGTCGCACTATATTTTCACAAAGCCAATAACAAGTTGTAGACAATATCATGTAAAATGCTTTTTCCTCATTTCCCTTAATTTGCCTATTTTGGTAAAAAAATAACCTAGTATTATTTTGTACGCTGTAAGAATATTTTTTTTGGATAGTGATGCAATAATGCATCACTTAAAAAAAACCTATTTTTCCTATAGTAACACCCATCTAATCTGCCTAGAGCATATTGGCTATATCCGTTTACTTTACTGGCATGTTCCAGTTACTAGTAAAATGCCTTATAGTGAAGATGTCTTTAGTAGCGCAGATATTGTAGATGAAATTTTCCATCAATAATTTAAACACAATAAATTATTATAAATACAAAACATGACATCGTACAAAATTGGTATGAGATTGGATTAAAAAAAAAATGCCATGGGATTAAGCGAAAATTGCGATAGAAATTCCTAATTTTTCCAAAAAAAAAATAATCCCCTGCACAGCAAATTTACTGTACTACACATTTTTGTAAAAAAACATAAAAGTTCCTGAACGCTTCCAGCTCCAATTTTATACGTTTAAGAAAGTTTAAACAAGTTAATTTGACATTAGTCAATTATATCAATCCAAATTAAACGTCAGATTCGTGTTTTTGCGCCGGGCTTTTTACCGTGGATGTTATTTAATTAAAAAAACGTTAAATTGTACTGTTAATTGTGTTAATTTTAAAAATAAAATTTTCGGAAGTGATTAAGCCCTGGACTTAAGTTAATTAACGAGAGAATATTTCAACAATTAATAAGGCTGTGCGGTGCTGTTGCAATAATCTCCTAAATAATCCCGCGAAGGCGTTTTGCAGGCAAGTTGAAGTCCTAAAATTAAACTAGAAAGTTTATTTATGACGTGTAACAGAAGGGAAAACAAGGGAAACAACAATATCAGGATAATTGTTCAAAATATTTCTTTGTTTGCGTTTTTCTGTTTCCACTCTTCTTCTTTTTTTTTTTTTTTTTTTTTTTGTTCAACGTGTTAGTGGCAGCTCATAATTTTGTTTTATTTAAAATAATTACGCCAAACCACACCTTCAAAAATATGTCAGATTTACTATTTTGGTTACCATAACAAATTAACAACACATAAACAGAATTCCACCACAGAGTCGCAAATGTCGCAATTTTTCGGGCTTATTGAATTTTTTTGAAAAGTCAGCCATGATAGAATAAATCGAGGCGTCCTTTTGAGTAGTTCTTACAAAAACCAAAAATTTGTCCTAAAAAGTTGAAGAAGTTTCAATAAAAGAAATTAAAAATAAGCAAAAGGAAAAACAGGGGTTACTTTGCTCTCATTTTTCTTTTAGCAACCCCAAGTGAAATAAAACGAACAAGGAAGGAGGTAAGAAAGAAGGAGGATGCAAGAAATAGTATGAAATCCCGCGATCATTAAAATAAAAAGGGAGCGGAATTAGTGCCGGACCCCACCTTAGAAGCCCTAATGCGAATAGTTCCTCCTCTTCCCACCATTTAAGTGTCCGGTCATACTACGAGCAAGAATGCCTGCGCTTGTCCGTTACCCCGGTAATCACTCGGCCAGGTCGAACGGCCCAAACGGTGACAGTTACGGAGCCAGTTTGCACGAGTAGCAGTGGCGGATCCAGGTGAGTCCAGGGGGTCATACCCCCCCCCCCCCCCCAACTCCCCTGGATCCTCCACTGCTACTCGTCATAGCCCCCCCCCCCCATAAAAAAGTTAAAGTAAAAAATATTTAATTAATTGAGAAACACTTCCGAAGCCACGTCATAGACTTCCTCACTACCAAATCAAAGCACTAACTTAGTTCTGACTCCTAATATTACAAAACATTTGCAGCGTTCTTTTGTAAAACCACTGACATGTATAATATGGACTGACTACATCCATAGAAGTACACTGCAGAAAGTGAGCTCACATCTATATAGCGTCCTCTTTCGGTCTAACCGCCAAGTAGTAACTGAGAGAGAACTATAAACAACAAATAAATAAGTGGGTACGTCAAAATAAATGTTTTTAAATTAATTATTTGGGTTAATTTGTGATAAAAAGTGTTTTACCAAAAGCAATATATTCATAGATGGGCAACAGAAATTCGAAAGCTTTTCTTAAAATCACTTTTCAACTTCCCGCCAATGGTTTTTTCAATGTTGGCACCGACGTAAGAACTATTTTTGACACAAAATATTGCACCCGCATGAAATAGTATTTCGAGCAGTCCATTTTATATATTCCAGTGTGTAAAACTGAGGCAAGTTTGGTTTAAATGACTCATGCAGTTTGCACCCAAAACTACTATTCTATTAATTAAAGAATTACTTTCGGTAAAAAAAATTATATGAAAAAAGAACTCCATTTGATGTTTTTTTTTTATGCTAAATTTAATTGCAGTGCGATGCCCCGCGCCCCCTAATTTCAATGCTAGATCCGGCTCTAACAAGTAGAGAAGAATTTGCAACATGAAAAACCGCAAAATAGTTTTTGGCTTGCGCAATGAAAAACAGTTCAAATAAATGGCTTATGCCTAAACTAAATGTTTTCGGTTTATTAATTTAATTTTACAAATGAAAATTTTTATGTAACATTTATGAAATACTTCTATTATTTGTGTAGTTTCTCAAAGACTTAGAGAAATATCTTAAACGTGTAGCGTACATATGGTAAATATCCATTTGAGCATATTGAGCAAGGTTTAATCTGGTGTACGTTTCAATTCTAGGAAACAAATGTTGGGAAAAACCCCTCAACAGAGGAGGATATTAGAATATTAAGACAGGCGACCCCTGGTTCTGTCTTCCACTTTCTATGAGCAATAAAAGCGGTGTCTCCAAGGGATTAAAAGGTGTTTTAGGTTCGACGAATGTTTTCGGAAGTATCAATTTCTAAGGTTTATTTCCAGCATGGGAGTAGCTAAGGTTTGAGTGAACGAAGGATAAATGAGCAGAATGTCGGGTTCTTACCTAGATACCGTTGAGACGCGTCCTTAGATCGCTATCGGGCATGGAAAGTGGTTGATGAATCGAAATAAATGGAGTATGAAAATATTTGCAAGTGGATTCTGAGTTAATCTTTTTCCTATCTATATCATAGAATCAAAGACCAGTCCAAGAAATATATGTAGTGTATTTCCAGATGTACCTACAGTAAGGACTTTTAGTTTTCTAAACAATTTTTGTACTACTCGATCAATATAAATTACTATTGTCTACTCGATGTACCTAACGTTGTAACTTAGCTGAAGCTGAGGCTCTTTAAACATTTTTTATTCTATTCTTTTCTATGTCGGCATATACAGGGTGTTTCGCACTAAGAAGACAATAGAGCAGGAGGTGATAGTACTCACCTAGATGAACCTAAAATTTTATGGAGGGAGGGGGGGGGCGGGAAATCAATCATTTAGCTGTTACAGCGTAATTAAGAGAAAAAAGGTAGTTTTTCACAAAGCACCTCCTATCTCTAAGACGACTCTAAACTGTAGACTCTCCTCTTTAATTTGATCTAGTAGACCTAATGTACTATCTGAAGCTCTTTAAGAGTTATTAGCTCTAAACATATTCTCGAACCTATTTTCAAACCTATTCTCAACTAGAATTTGTTCCCTTAACACGTCATATTAAAAAATATCGTTTAATTTCGGTATGAACTGAATAGGTTATCAGTTAGTAACTGTTTAACGGCTACAGTTAACACATAAGGTTTTAATAGGTCAACTTAATGATAATAGTCTACAGTTTACAGTTTTTATAAAAAAAAAGTTATATCAACGACCTTTTTGCAAAAATAATAGAGGTAAAATTAATAAAAACGGTAAGAAAATCCGAAATTTTTAGTTTAGACAACCATAATTCTTGTGGGGAGAAAGGTATGGAGCTGGTTGAGCCGTTGTTGGAAAGGCAATCAAGTTTTGCATGTAATAAGCTCTCAACTGTGACCGTACGGTCTGTCGTTTTTAAGATACAGGGTGCTTTGTGAAAAACTAGCTTTTTTTCTTAATTACCCTGTAACTCCTAAACGGTTGACATGCCCCTCCCCTCTGCCATACAATTTTTGCTTTTGTAAATGTGAGTAATATCACCTCCTGCTCTATTGACCTCCTAGTGGGAAACACCCTGTACACAACTGATTAGAATAAGCAAATTTATTTGTTAATAAATTCTCTAACTTAAATCATAAAACACAAAATATGTTTGCAGGGATGACATTTATCTAACCTTGTAGAATATCAATAAAATAACTTAAATGGAAAAATTACAAAATTTTGCTCAGGTTAATTGGTAAAGCGACAACCCTAAAGTGAAATTTTCTGACCTTTATAGCTCCTTTTGCCTGGCGCGGATGACTATAGAGTGATGAGTGATATAGCAGCTCTAAAAACTTAGAATTTTAGCGGGTGATGGCGATTGACTTGGTATTTTCGATTTTTTCCACCCTGAAACTTTTATAGACCAGAGTTGCCCTCACCACCCTTACAAGAATTTTGTATCCGCCCCTGCATGGGCGTGCCCTTTACTGAAATTTTTCTCGTGTTTCACAGGGATAAATATAATATCACTAATGTAATTTTTACACTGCACATTAGGTCACCCTCGATGATCTAATCCTGAAGAAAACAAGAATTTGAAAAAAACTTGACTTAAAGCTGACTTTTGAAATGACCGGTTCAGTAAAGGCAATAATCGCAAACTATACAAATACTGATTTCCATATCCATATGTAGTTATGCTGCCTACAAATTTAACATTAATCTGTGGCGATGTGTAATAAAACCAAAAAAATTCCAATAAATTGTCTCGTGTTAATAACTTCTGATTAAACGTGGGAATGAAACATGTGCAAAACTTGCTCCCATAAAGTTATTCCAATCTGAATGCATTTCATTACATAAATAATAACCGCGCATTTAAATATATCACAAATGAAATGTTTAAATATTGAAATCCATGTCAGCATGGAAAAGGATATTTTATTATTGGAACGTGTCAAAAACTCCAATCATATTCGCATCAAGAACATTTGTGGCCTCGTATCACAAATTGCCAATGGCCATTTCCACCATGTCAAATCACCTTACTACATAGCATTTCTGCCTCCATTTCCATTATGCTTCTGCCATCATTCCAATGCTATCTTAAATTTTGCAAGACTATTATTTTCTCAGTGGAGTGGTTTGTTACGGAACCATACATCCTCCACTCCCCCTATTTTTTTTTACAGTTTTCTCATTTCTTTTCTAGCCGCAGCTGCTCTGTTCGACTCAACTCAAGTGAAATTGCATTAAGAGTTAAAAAATGACTCGAAGGCGCTTTAAAAGTGTCCCACTTCTGTTGCAATTGGAGACGTCTTGAATGGACGAGAAATGAAAAATGAGGCACTTCGCATGTCTTCCGGTCATTACATTCAATAAGTGTTTTCTTCATGTCATAAATCACATTCGCCCCGTTACTTTGTTTTCAAGTAACTTGAGATTTTGGAGGGGAATTGATTTTTTCTCTTGGAAGGATGTGGAAGTGCTCTTAATATAGTTATCCTTGATAAGAAGAAAATTCAACTTTACAGTACTGAATTGGTACTGAGTGGATTGATGTAAAATACAGTACAACTTTGTAATATTCGTATCCAAAGGAGTTAAGTGAATGAAAATATCGGCAGGGGATCCCGGTAGTCACTAATGCATTTATCTTCTGAATCACATTTTAGTTTAGAAAAAAGAAAGAAAAAAACCTTATATTAAGGACTTTCATAAATTATATCGGATATGTTACTTCCTCTACGGCGCTGGCAATAATTAGCGCTTTTTATGTAATGCTTGAATTTCGTCTTTGATAGTGTTTGTGGCGGCGGCCCACTTATGTCATTAAGCAAAAACTGATGATAAAAATCGTCAAGATATCAAAATTTTCAGTTTAATTTTTAAAATTTCTGCTCACAGAGTCTATAAAGCTTTGAAGAACTTATTCTTTTTAGGATTCCGTACCCAAAGGGTGCACACGGGATCCTATTACTAATATTCTGCTGTTCGTCCGTCCGACTGTCTGTGAGCGGGATGTATCTCATAAACCGTAATAGGTAGACAGTTGAAATTATCACAGAGTGTGTATTTCTATTGCCGCTATAACAAGATATAATAAAAATTAAAGGGAACTCCCATACAAGAGACCTGATTTTTTCGGCGTCTTTTGTTCGACCTTAACAATCGCTGTATCTCTTTAACCGTAAAAGATAGGCACATAAAATCTTCAAAGAGTGAATAGTACTATAGATGCTATAACAACAAATAATGAAAACAAAATAAAGTTAAAAATTAAAGGGGGTCCGAATCAGAAGCGTATGGGGGGGGTGGCAGGGGAGCGATCGCTCCTACTGGGCCTCATTATCAAAATTTCGTGCCTTCCTATTAATCAAATTCAGATTACACGAATTTAAGCATAAATATACTGAATGTCTGATTTTGTTGTGAAGCAGTTTGTCTCTAATATAGGTCCTTAAATATAATTCTGAAAACAACGCAAATTTATTTCATCATAAGTTAAAACAGTATTCGCCACTAAATCGGTTTGCGATGCTACAGAATTGTTGATTTTCAGGGTGTCCCGTAATTGGTGTAATATCCAAAGGATACGGATGTCATGGTTAGACGAACAAAAAATTGTATGGTGAGGGGGGGGGTTATCCTAACGGATTACGATATAACGGACTTAGAGATAATCGTTGGGCCTTTCCAATGGTTTATAACTTTTCTTTTTTTCTCTCCGTTTTGAAGTTATGGCTCAATAAATTTAAAATTTCGGAATTTTTACTCGTTTTTTTCTATAGCTATTTTTATTAAAAAACTCGTCATCAATTTCAATTTTTCATATTGAATTTAAAACAGGGACCCTAAGTAACTGTTATAATTTTTTTTTGTAAGCGAAAAAACCCTTTCATAAAGTTTTCTAGAAAGAAGCGTAGTACAAAAGGGGTCTATGTACAGCACTTAGACTAGCTGCCTATGTTGAAATTAAGAAAGTTTCGATTTTAATATATGAATCCAATCCTAACTGTTATTATATGACATATTTTTTATATTTCAATTTTAACTGTTACAAAAAAATAATTATATCATTTTACTGCGATATAAAAGTCTTTGCTAGAGTTTTACATATTTCGTATATTATAAAATTAAAAATGAGTTTTATTTTTTCCTCAAAAAATTAAACTCATAATTCGTGTTTGATATTTTCCTCTTCTTATAACAGTTAAAAATGCATTTTATTTTATTTTTTTTCAGGAAATAAAACTTATTAATGGACGTTTTCTATTTTTGTTGTCGTATATTTGTTACAGGATAAAATTTGTCAATTTTTTAAAAAAAATTTGTATAGCCACCGTACGAAGAAGTTGCCCGATTGGTCCTATTTTTGAAATTAAATTAACATTTTTTTTTTTGAAAACGCCGTTTACAGTAAAAAACTAAAGCTATGAATGGCAACACCAAGAAAGGGTTAGTGATTCCAAGTTTCCTTTCCCTAAAGCCTTATTCTGACAGGTTTATTTCTTGAGGAAAAAAATAAAACTAATTTTTAACTGTTAAATGTTGAGAAAAATGAAAATATCGAATTATGAGTTTTATTTTTTGAGAAAAAAAATAAAACTCATTTTTAAGTGTTAAACCGAGAGAGAAATACAAAACTTAAGATAAGACTGTTATTTATTCAGAAGAAAATAAAATTCTTTTTTTACCTATTTCATTAGAAGATAAAATATAAAATATCAATAACAAAATGTTAAAACCAGACTTTTAAAATATTTATTATAAATCTTTCGGTCCCTGATTTAAAAAGCCCAAATGCTTAGCTTTAAAATGACCTATGACACTCTGTACCGAAAATGTAACCCTTTCTGCATTTTTTGTACTTTTTCTTAAGCATATCTAGCGAAAATGGCTGAAAATAATCAATAAGTGCCAGAAAGTAGGCAATTATATTTTGGAAATGACCTTTTTCAGCCATTTTCGCTGAATATGCTTAAAAAACCGTGCAATAAACGCAGAGAGGGTTACATTTTGGATACCCAATATCATATTCGGTCATTTTAAATCTAAGCTTTTGGCCTTCATAAATGCAGTATGAAAAATTAGTATTGATGACGTGCTTTTTAATAAAAATAGTAGTTAAATAGAAAAAACAAACAGAGTTAGAATTCAAACATTTTAATTTTGTTGAAATATAACTTCAAAACAGAGAGGAGGAGGGACCATTACAAAGGTCCAACGATTATCTATTTACCAAAGTATAAATAATCTTCATATCATATCGTATCGTTCAGAAGTTATAGGCTAATCTATAAAAACGTACCCAAATATTTTTAAGTCCCGTTATCTCGGAAGCCTGTAGTCTTGTTTAAACCACGATGATTTATCAAAATAGCTGTCAGTTCGCGACACCAATAAAATTGTAAGGATTGTATAGCTACCTTACGTAGTAATTCGCCACTTAAAATAGATTCATATTTCATATGACAACATTCAATATGTATACGCCATTTATAATTAAGTTTACAGGACTTTGCTTGTATTATTAATACAGTCCCTTTGATGTGGTTTTAGTATATTTTTCAAAGTACGAATGCGTAGCCTTTGTGTACAGAATTGTCTACAGAAGTATTTATATAGTATGCGCGAGCAGGTTTATCCCTTAACTATATGTTTACAATATTTCTCACGTTCCTTAGGCGTCTCCATTTAAAAATTAATTACATAGGTACTTAAGCTAAATTTAAATTTAAAACTAACTCAGGTAAACTTGAACACATCAGTATTTAAAATAAATTTGGAAACTGTATAATTTTACCAATTGGCGAATCTAATAGGCTAGTATTATAAAAGAAGGCAACAGACTCAAACACCCTTTCCTACTACTATACGCTTCATATCAAGAGAATAACATCCATACAAAATTCACACTTGCATAACATATTGTACGAGAGAATTTTTAAGAATGAAGCCTAGACGCAGGAGGCTGTTGTAGTTGCCTTATTTATTTATAATTTATATGTACGCCTATATTTATATTAATTTTATTTTGAATTAAGAGATTTTTGTTATGTTTTCCTTCAATAAAAAATGTGAATATACTTTCTTATGTTTTAACTATATACTTGAAGCTCGAGGTATATTTTTTCTTTTCTTTTTTCAAAATATGAAATATAATTTATTTCTTTACAGTGGCGCTGTTCTTTTAATATACTCGCTCCCCCAAATGTGTAAACCTAGATACGCCTCTGCACCCCATACAGTAAACTCTTGTTTCTATAAGCTGTCAAAAAATTCAAACCTTCACTTTGCTATCCAATCGAACACAATTGCGACTACCAGCGATGACTACATTTTCGCTCATCGCCACGATTGGTAAAATTTTTGATTTCATCGCCAACTGCAGGCCTGCCAAATAGGTAATGTTGAACTGTGATAGTATTAATGGATTTTTAAGTTTATCGCACTGATTACTGGACATTTAATGAGTGGCAGTGGATTGGCTTGGTCAAGCAGGAAAAACGCGGCAAAATAAAATTTAAAGTGATCAAACAAAAAATGAGTTTTGAAGAGCGGTTGATTGAGTGCGTTCGACCGCACGAATATTTATATATGTAACTTACACCATCGGCAATTTCGGATGATCGATAAAAAAGAAAAAACTTATGTATGTTTTCACCACGAATACAGCACGAGACAACCAAACCATATTAAGAGATATCTTCTTTTTCGTCGTCGCTGCAATTGTGTTTCATATTTGTCCACAGAGGGCTCTCACAGTGGTTGCTGCTCATAGTTGTCGCCGGTCGTCGTAATTGTGTTTAGGCCTTTATGCGATAGTACGGAACCCTTTGTGTGCTAGTCCGACTCACAATTTGCCGGTTTTTATAATTTGATGTCGCTTTTGTGTAATCCACTTTCATCGTATAGGTGAGAAATGATAGCTGATATGATGCTGTGATCTCTTGACCACCATCACCCAATAGATAGTTTTTCAAGAAGGATTTTTTTTTTTATTCTCCGGTATATAGCAAAAGCTAAAAGACGATTTTAATTTGTTATTTCATCACACAATCCATTATATTCGCTATTTGGGACCTGTTAATGAGTCAAGCCAAGACTTGAAACTTGTCACCAAAAATATAATGGGTTGTGTGATGAAATTACAAATTAAAAACATTTTTTAGCTTTTGCTATATACCGGAAAATCCAGAAAAAAAAATCCTTCTTGAACAAATTTAAGTTCAACCCGGTAAAAAATCCTATAGAGTAATGTCTATATTTACCAGTAGATAGTGAATTAGTAAATTTTACGACACATGGAAATCGTTGTGATGCATCGGCGACTACAAACGTCTCTAAAATTAAGTGTAAAAGTAATCTCGAAACCGGCTTGTTTATCCACTTTACTCAAAAAAAACCATGCTCGAAAATATCTTTACATCTTGGAAATGTATTGTCAACCTTAATCAATTGATCACGGTATCTAACCCTTATATTCACAAATAGGTACCCAGTTAACCTTTGAATTTAATTTTTTAGATATTGGCATGCTCTAGTTAACTTAACAGGATGTACTTCCATTACATTCTAAAGGTATCCAAAGCAAACATATTTAAAAGAAAAAAACAATGTAAAAACTATATTTAGAAATACAAAATTCTCATCCCAACATTTATACTTGCTTCATGGTTACCTATACACTTTATGTGGCAATAGATGTAAATAGAAATTTCATCTGAAAACAGTAGAAAGTTTTGATATGATGGGATAAAGAAAATAAGATTTACTTTTGAGATTTAAATTTTAGGACGAAATTAATATATCGCACCTTGGCAAGAAAAGTGACACAACTCAAAATTCACGCTTTTTCTGTTTTGTTCATAATTTGGCGTAAAAGGTTATAAGCTTCATTCGAGATAACCGTCACAGATGTAACTTGCTCGATTCCCACGAAAGGCATTATGTTACATTTCTTTCCTTAAAAGAAAACTCTTACATCGCTTTCAGGACAGTACAAAAAAAAAAAAACTTCAACGAAAGTGACATAAGTGCAAATCAGGAGTTAACAAATGAATCGCGATTGATCTTTAAAAAAATATCTAATCACCTTCAAACAACTAAACATAGGATGCAAAG